>RJWH01006845.1:0-48265 GCA_004363575.1 Solenodon paradoxus
GGGAAGAAGGGAGGGAGGGAGGAAGGAAGGAGGGAAGGAAGGAAGGAAAGGCAGGAAAGGCGAGAAAGCAAGAAAAGAAGGAAGGACGGTAAGAAAGGAAGGGAGGAAGGAGCGGGGGAGGTGGAAGGAGAGATCTGCTCTCTCTTGCACGTGCTTTCACAGTGGAACAGTCAGCTTGCGCTCACCCTGAGGCAATGCCTCCGGGCTTTCATACCTGCTGCTGTTTTGACCTGGAATCCTTTTCTTCCTCTCACATATCCCCATGCCAGCCAGCCAGGCTTTGGCCACCTCATTCTTGACGTCTCAATTAAAATGGCCCCCTTTCCTGGAAGCCTCTCCTGACCCGTACAATCTGATGGCTCCATCCTCCTTCCACTCTTCTCTCTCAAAACTTCCCTGTGCCTCTGGCACAGTATAGAGTGAGCCTGTAAACTGCAGCCTCGGACCAGGCCAGCCTTCAGCCTCTTTTGTCAATAAAGTTTTATTGGCGCCCAGCCATACCTGCCGGTATGGATATTGTCAGTGACTGCTTTCACGCTCCAAAGCAGAGCTGAATAGTTGTGCTAGAAAGCATGGCTGGAAAAATCTAAATTATTTAATCTCTGCCCCTTTAAAGGAAAAGTTGCCAGCCCCCTGTATAGTGTAGTGTTTATCACAGTTTATGGCATCTGCCCCTTTATTTAGTTCTTCTCCTCTTCACAGTGGTTGCCTCCCCGTCCCCCCGTCCACCCTCTGGCACTGGGGACTTGAACCCAGGGGTTTGTGACTTGCTCCCTCGGGACAACTGATGGCTGCTCCACCGGGGCGTGCTCCAAGCCGTATGTTTTAAGCCCTTTTGCTTCTGTGCCCACTAAAGGTGAGCGTTAGAGACCTGGAAATCGTCAGCACTTGGTAGGTCCATTAGTCCGGCCTCCTATTCATCTCCAGCCTCCTACTCACCTCGACGTGGTACCCAGCTGAGTTACCAGTGAGCCTCTGCTTGAATCTCTGTGTTAGGAAACTGCTTTATTGTAGGACAGTTCTGACAAGTTCACCTTGTGTGGAGACCTTACCTTCTTTCCTGACACCTAGCAGACAGCACTCTGTAGACACCTGAACAGGAGGAGGGTGTCGTAAACTCTGATCTGAACGGACGGGGTGTGGATTCTCTTGGGCTGTGTGTTTCACTATCACCAACGGCGCTGTTGAACGATCTTAACCAGCCCTGCAGATCCCTCTCCATTCTCTCCCTCCGGGTTGTTGACTGTGGGTAAACGATGAACCACTTCACCTGTTTTAGAGTCCTTCCTCGTACACCTGATCTCTCAATCCGGTGGAGCCTACACCTTTGGTTCTGTTTCACAGAGTGTCAGCTGCAATGCCAAAGCGCAGCACTATCAGGTCACTTGCCTGCAGCCGCACAGGGAAGACGGAAGGAAGAGGAGACTGCAGTCCACACCTTGGGGGTTACTGTGGAAACTCTTTTCCCCACACTCTGCTGCTTCCCTGGGGATGGTTCTTACTCCTCTCCCTTCCCGGATGGGTCCTGGCCACAAGGATGACGTGCCACAGAATGAGTCAAAAGAAGGGCATGAAAATACATGTGCCGCGAGAGGGCGAGTGGCCTGCGACACGCTTGTTTCGTTTTTGCTCTTGTTGTGAATTCCTCTGCCCCACCTAAGGTGTCGAACAGACGCGAAAATGCCACCGAGTTCCCAGTCACAGCACTGGTTTATGATTCATGCATTGAGATGGGGGAAAGTGATGTGGAGATTGCCACAGGATGCTTGTCTAGAGGCAGCGTGGCAGGCAGCAGACATGGGCAACAATGGCAGGAAAGCACTTCCCCCTGGAACTCGGCACTCTTGTGGGCCGGACCTCCCTGGGAGACAGGATAGGAGATGCACCGTCTTGGCTGGAATGGGGAGCAGCATGGCCACTAGGAAGATCCTTTGTTCCCCGCTTTATAACATGAGTGAGACTTCTGTTCAGGTGTCTTGCGTTTATTTGCTCATTTTCTTTTGGTCATTAGTTAACCTGATGCAGTAGAAAATGCTTAGACTCTAGTTGTAGGTGGATAGTATGATGAGATGGCTAAAGACATGACTTCTGGATTCAGAGAACCCGGGTTCAAATCCCAGCCCTGCCACTTACTGCTTGTAACTGTTATGCCAGTTTCTTTGTTTGGCAAAGTCTTCCAAACCGGCATGAAGTTGGGGGAAATGAAGCAGCAGCCTCCCTGTGCCTGCCACACATGGCCGCTGCATGGGTTGGAAGGAAGGAGCATGAAGTTCTTAGTAACTGGCCTGGTGTGCTGTCTGAAGCCATAAATACCAGCTCTTACTAAGGTTGGTCTCCAGTATTTTCATCTGCTAAGCATGATAGCAACGCCTGCCTTTCAGCATTGTTGCAAAGAGGGCAGCAACAAAGGATGGAGGGTCTCTGACTCAGAGACCCTCCTGCCTTTGTCAGTACAGACTGTTACAACAAATAGCTCCCAAAAAGTTTCTTCTTGAACATGCCTGAGAATGTTGAATGAATGGGGAGGCAGGGGAGGGAAGATCTCTGTTCCACGCAATCATTCAGGGATCCGGGCATTTTCTCTCTACCATCTTTGGAGTCCTCCATTGAACTTCGACATCTAGCCCAAGAAGAGGGACGAGAAAGAGTGCAGAGGATTGGGTGGGAAGTATTATGGATCAGACTGAAGACAGCAGACATGGCCTCTGTCCTAGTGTTAGTGACGAACCCTACCTGCAAGGGAAGCCGGGAAATGTGTCTTACTGATGCACCCGGCACACAGAATACAGCTTGGTGGAAAACTTACCAATTTCTGCCACGGTGCTCAGTGAATGGTACCACTGTTGGGACTGCTCATTGAGCACCACTGCTGCGCCCTTGGTAACTAAGTTCCACTTGGAGGAGTGGGGCCACCCCACTGATGTGGTCTTCACTTCTCAGAGCCTGAGGAAAGGGCCACTTTTTAACCTCACCTCTGGTGAGCCATCCTTAATCGTAGTGACAGGACTGGGGGTCCCAAGACTGGCAGGCAAGTTTCGGACAGGACAAGCCACTGAGAGAGACGTGAGTGGAGTTGTTCATGGCAAATGTAGCATTTGGAAAGTGACTTTCTCTTCCATCTCCCTACTGTAAAATAAATCAGTCCAAAACATAATGTCTTAAGACACAGCACTCATTTGGGTGTTCGCCTTCTCAGTGCTGTGAGCAGGGATCCAGCCGCGGTATAACTAAATGACCTGGCTCAGAGTTCCCTGTGAGTCATAGCCAGAGAGCTGGGGCTGGAATCTCAAAGGCCCCGACCTCTAGGCTGGGGAGACTCAGACAGAGACTCATCCTGTCCTCCTCCCAACCCCCTCTGCTCCCTCTCATACGTGGACTTACAGTCGAGGCTCTGAGTCTTCCCAGTGGCAGCTCAGGACTCCAGGACAGGTGCTGGGAGGGGAAGCCAGGAAATCACTTCTTGCCTCATCTCATTTAGCTGCACCTCTGCCCCCTTCTCTCTGTCCAGGCAGTCACCAAGTCCTGCCCAGGCTCAAGGGATGGGGGTGTAGACATCACCTCTTGATGTGTGGTGATGTTAAGGGCACCACTTTCCACCATCTTTTAAAGCTGTCACTTCCCAGCCCCCATGTAAACATCACCCCATGTGGGATCATCCTCCCAAAGGTTCAAACTCTTCCTAGGCCAGATCTCTTGATTCCCTCAGAAGCCAAAGGTGAAGGTGGAGAAATCTGGCCAGAGGGTCAAAGAGGACAGGCTGGGTACACGAGATGCCTGTGTCCATGTGATGAGTTCTTGTTTCATCCCAGCAAGTAGGAGTGGGCTGCAGAAGGCATGGAGGCCCAGAGGCATTCCCTTTTGGAACTCACGGGGCTGGGAATTGGAGTGCGACAGAGCCATGGCCTCTGACCTGTCTCACCTCACAGCCTGTGTGCTCCCTGGTGCCCCCTGGTGATGGGTGGTGTGTGAATGTTGGAGGGGCAGGTAGATCAGTGCTCCCTCCCTCCCCTCTCTCTGCATCCTGACACTTATAGATGCCTTGGAAATGCTGCAAGGGGCAGGCAGGGGGAAGGGACTGCTCTCGTTGCTGCCTTTCTGTCAGCCACAAATGTCTTCTCTTTTCGCCTGTGGGAAGACAGCATCCCACCAAGGCCTCTGGGGGATCCCAGCTCTCACTTCCAAGCACAGAGCTTGGAGTGGGGAGGTGACTGCTGGGATGGTAGCACTGACATTTCAGCGTGGATGTGAGCCAGGAAGGTTCCACTAATTGCAGTAATCATGCACACTCAAGAAGAGCTCTGTGTCCATCTCAGTTCGCCTCCTAAAACATGATCCTTATTTTTTAACTTTTTAAAAACAAAGGTGCAGGCAGGAATGAAGGCAAGTTGGCCAGCAGGAAGAGAGAGGAGGAAGCGGCATTTTTAATTTATTTTTATTGAGTTGTTCATCTTGACTGTTCTCCCTGGCCCTGGGACACGAACCCGGATCCTGGGGCTGCACATGGACTGTGTTCCGTCAGAGGCGGTGGATCCAACCGCTGCTCCACCAGGGCGCACCCTCCCTCATCACACTCTTGAGGTGGGTTGTCCCCCTCATTCTGTAGATGGAGAAACTGAGCCTTAGGTCTGTTAAGGGGTGGTGTGGGGCTCAGCCTCCCACACTCTGATTCTGGGCTGGGGTGGCCCCCAACCTCCACCACAGCCCCAGGTCCTCAGCATTTCAGTGCTGGTGCCCCTGCACATAAGAATATGAACTGAGACTCTGGGTGCGGCCACCACCAGCCCAAGCTGCAGAGGCGCCGTGCTGTTGCTGTGATTGAACCCTTGGTCTCACTGTCATATCTGCAGTTGTCAGGGTCCCCAGACATCCATCTCAAGGGAAACGGAGAAGAAAATCCTTGAGGGCTTGTGAGCACACGCAGATTCCTACGTGTCTGCTTCTGTCGATCCTGGCGCCAGCAGCTCTTCTTCGTTTCCCTGCCGCGTGTGGGCTGCCCTTTACCAGCCCGCGCTGGAGCCTGAGCCGAGAAGTCTCAATACTGCTTCTCGCCATCGCAGGCGACGTGAGTGACGATGTCGAGTGCTAGTTCAGAGAGTGGAAAACGGCACGCCTGGCTGGCTCCCAGATGGCATCACTCAAGGACCTGCTTAATTTTATTAATTTCAGGATTCTTTGTTACGTGTAACGGATTTCATTTTCCTCCTCCGAAAGTACTGGAGGAATATCCTGAACATTATTTCCTTTTCCTTACATGCCGCTGTAGAATCCACTCATTTTTCTGAGGCATCGTTCTAAGAGGGCAACTGGAAGGCCTGACTAGGAAAACCAAGGAAGCAGTCAACATTCCGATGGGATCTGTCCTTGGGAAGGTGACCTCCTGGTAGCTAAATGTTCTGGAAGAAAGGAAAGCCAATTTGCAGATACCTTATTGAAATTCCAACAGCCAAAACCCTGAAGTTTCTCATCAGGAAAGCATGGCCAAGAAGAATTACTGAAAATTGTTGGTGCCCCTTGGTAGAGTAGTGGTTGGGTCAGCCACCTCTGGCTGAGCGCAGTCCACATCCATCCAGGGATGTGAGTTCAAGTCCCAGGGCTGGGAGGGAACAACTAAGATGAACAGCTAGATAAAAATCAATAAAAATATCTCTTAGTCCTCTCTCTCCCTGCCTATCTACCTACTCTCCTTCATTCCTGCCTACACCTTTGCTTAAAAAAAAAAAAAAAAGAATTGGAACCCATTATTTATAGTCCTTTTCCCCTTCCTTGCCTGTCTTCTTAGATAATTTTAGCGAACACGGGCTATTTATACACTTGTTCACAGCTTTACCCTTGACTTTGGTTTCCTCTGCATCTAGTATTCTACCCCGCACTGGTCACTCCCTCCTCCCTGACTCTAATGCCATCATAATGCTTAGCTCCTCCATGGAAAATCCTCCTCTCTGGGGGCATTTTCAGGAGCTGAGGCCCATGAACTGAGGCAGGAGTAATCCAAGTAACTATCTTTACCTTGATTTACACAAGTAGCAGAGTTACCTCTACGATGTGCCAGGCTCATGCCTTGCTCTTTGCGGCTACGGAGCTAAATGAGGTATACTTTTTGCCCTCGGGGGGTTTGTACGCTCATAAGGAAATGCACGGGTACCTGCTTAGGCACCCAAGTCAGTCAGGATCCCTTTGGGCTCTAGTGATAGAAAATTCACCTCAAATTGGTTTGTGTCAAAGTATAAGAGGGCTGGGACAGGGCTGGCTCATATCATCATGTCACACAGAGGCAGCTGACTTCAGGTATGGGCGGATACAGGTGCTCCCTGGAGAGCAATGGGAAGCAGGCTCTTTGCATCTCCTGACTCTGGAAAACTCTCTTTTGGTGGCCACGTGGCTTCTGGCCACCCTGAACAGCTCGGAAAGCACAGTGGAGAGAGTGCTGTGGGGAATTTGAGTCAGGTATGCATTGGCGAAATGATTATTGCAGTCGGAGGGAGAGAAGATGCTGAAAGGCTAGCCTGGGGCAGGTGCCCATCTTGAACTGAAAAGAGGGGTCAGCTCCCCTCGGCTTCGTGATCTGAGAGGTGGGGGAGGAGAGTTTCTAAAGAAAAGTTTGTTCCCTGAGGAAGCGGCAGTAGTATCCAGACAGGTAAATATAACAGGTCTCAGCTACCACCTAATGAATCGCTCATTCCAGACAGTGTCCTTCAGATTGGACGGGCATGCTCAGGGGCTGACACTGATCATCGGAATGGCCTTCCTCTTGACAAGCAGCACCCCTCCAGTCCATCCCCCCAGGCTGGGCTGAGCAAACCGTCCGTGTAAGCTTGCAAGCATCTCACCCCAAATTGCTCTCCATTGCAGTGACCTGGACCGAAACAACATCAGCAGAATCACCAAGACGGACTTCGCTGGACTCAAGAACCTCCGAGTCTTGTAAGTAGCACATGACTCCCCTGTGCGTTTTCATTTTCGTTCCCCTGCCTTGTGAACACGTTCCACGGAGCTGACATCACACCCCCAAGCACAGGGCAACAGGAATGCACTGGTCTGCACCAGAAAACCCTTCATTAGCAGACCCAGGTTTTCACAGGTGTCTTCTTCTGTGTCTCGATGATGCTGACTTGGCTAGATCAGTGGAAGCAGTCAGTTCCAGTGACAGGGACAACAGAAGGCTATCCACCAATAAATCAACATGCCCGCTCCTGGGATGACAGCCACGTCAGGTTGACTAACCCTGCTTCCCCTCCATGGAGCTTACAATTTCTTCTCCAGCCTGTGCATTAAAAGAGCAATCAGGACCCAAATTATTTATCTTGTTGCTTAATGAAGAGGAGGAGAGGTGGGAGGTAGACAGTCAGACGGGGTCTGAGCCTTGCTGAACCCCCACAGCTGTGCAGCCAGGTAGGAAAGTTTGAGCTGGACACTGGCGGAATGCAGGAACAAGGACCAGCAGCTTTCATGGCTAGTGGTTGAACTCTTCCATCCATCCCTAACTTGGGAGCGATAGGAAGCTGACCGAGTGCTCAGACATTCAGTGGTGCAAGAGAGAAACATCTTTTCTTCTTTACCCAGAAGTTGATTGTGACTCATTAGTGTGACTCCAGACCTAAAGCACAAACTGGACAATTTGGTCACTGCCCTGGTATTTGTCTCGTTATGAAATCTTGGATGGCAGCTCCTTACTAGAAGCAGGTGCTGAAGTTTCGGCCTTTGCAGCCCCTCCCTTCTCTTTGCTAATAGTCCTTTATCCTCGGTACAGAAAATACTTGTCCCGACTCAGAATTGGCCGCCCATGTGAGCTCTGTCTCTTTGGACCTGATCTGTAAAATAGGGAATGGACTGCATATTCATTTGCTCGGGCTTCTGTCATGAAGTACCTCCAAGTGGGTGGCACCAGCAACAGAAGAGTCCCGTCTCACAGTTCTGGAGGTCAGAGTCCATAAACCAGCAGGGCGGCAGGGAGGGAGATGTGCTCCGGGTCCCTCTCAGAGGCTTTTGGTGGTCTCAGGTGTCCCTTGATGGCCATCTTCTCCCTGGGTCACCATGATGTCTTCATCTGTATGTGTCTCTGTGTCCAAATCTCCAAATCTCCCCTTTTTACGAGACCCCAGTCATGTGGGATTAGAGCACTCCCTGATGACCTCAGTTTGACTAGCTTTTTTTTCACCTTAGTGAAGACCCTTTCTCCAATAAGGTCAAATTTTGATAGAAGTTAGACCCTCAACATAGGGATTTTTGTTGAAAGGAAGGGATACCATTCACCTCACAGATAGAAACAGTTCTAACTTGCTTAGTTACACATACAATATGCTATTTTTGCAAAGAATTTGTTTTTATTCCACTTCATGTTTGTTTGTTTTTTTTAATAGAGAACCCACTTAACCATTTTAAACAAGAGATCATTTCCCTCTGACTGAATACCATTATATTCCATATCCTATTGTTTTAATATCCCTAGTTGGTCCTGGTGAGATCTGTGTGAAGTCATTTAATTGAATCATGTCACCAAATGCTTGGGCTCCTACTTACCTAGGAGGTTGCCTGCAATCTCTTCAAGCATAAAAGACAGAAATGAAGTACGTTCCTACTCTTATTTAAAATAATATCTATGATTTGAACATTATTTTCATAAGCAGTCTATTCTCACTGCTGCTTGTAGAGCGGTATCTGTATCACATGTTTTTTTTTCTGATTGAGTGGTGGGTAGTGGTGGTGGTGATGGTGACCAGGACATGCATGGGACCGTCCACAGACCACACTGTGTGTTCTGCATTGGTGTCATTGAGGTGGGCGTTATTATTAATCCCAGTCTGCCCAGCGGAAACAGCCCTAGTCACCCCAGCCCACATAGCAGGTACCTGGAGGAGGAGGAATGTGAATCCAGAACATATGCTCTCATAGTGAGGCGGTATTGCTGTTTATTTGCATAACGCAAAGCTCAGAAAATGGAGGGGGTGATAGTCTGTTTTTTAGATGCAGTGCGGATGCAGCTTATCTGAGTTTCCCTGAGCACCAGTGGGCTCTAAATGCTGGGCCCCCACAGGTTCCCCGATCTTTGTCCTGTATACCCCCCTCTCACCATCCTCAGAGGGTAGACCTTCCCTTTCTTTTGCTGTGCGATGTCCGGTGTCTGTCAAATGACTGACAGCTTTGACCAGGTGTGAGGCAGCAGGCTTGAGAGTGGGCTAAGCATGGGCCATTCCCTGGCTCTGTCTTTGAGTGATTTTTATGGATGAGATGGAGGCAGTAAATTCTTGATTCCAGATCATTTGCCTGTTTGCAGATAAGACCTTTAGCATCCCTCTTTGCCACCTCCCCCCCATTTCTTCCCCCTCTTCTATGTGAGATTTTCTTTCCTCCAAGTCAGAAATTTCACCTAATGCTTCATTTTCTAACAAAGTCAAAAATAACTCTTTGATTTCCTTCCCATTACATCAGACAGACTAATAAAAATTCCAATTTCCATATCTGCTCTCTGCAAATAGAAAGTTTAAAATCATCACAAAAGGTTGTATTAATATCCTTTGCAGGGTCGACAACATTCCTCTGACTACAGTTTATCTTTTCGGCTAATTAGTACATTCTTCTTATTTTGATGTGCAGTGCCCCCTGCCCCCCCGCAGGACTCCCTCTAAGGACTCTGCTAGTGCTCTGTGCTTCATTATCTTCCTTATCAACTCAGGGACAATTCCATTCAAGGGGCCTTTTATTACCGTGAACAGACCTGCTAGGTGGGATAGCTGAGATGCTTTCTAACGAATACCAGTGAAATATCCAGACGTTTAGACCATATTTTCCCTCAATCTATTCTTCTCAGTGGAGTAACCTAGACAACTATCTTTTCTAAAAAGCTTTCATCACACCTTGGCACAGTCTCTGTATCTGTTTCTTATTTACATTTTATAGCAAAGCCAGAAAAGACTCAAGAGTTGTGAATAATTTGAGCGTGCCACCCATTTCCATGCAGAGCTGTTAATGTGGTGCAGGTGAATGGCAGAAGCCGATAAAATGGAGATGGAGGGACTTTGGCCTCATCCAAAGACATTTTTCTCCCAAATAAAGTGTATACAAAGGAGAGGATAGAAGAATTGCCTGTTGCAATTCTTTCTCTGGTAGGCTGGAAGTAAGAAAAGGTCTCTTCTGGTGGTATCAATTATATTCCCTTTTTAATAGTCTGGTGCAAGATCTCTATTATGCCCACAATGTGGGACCCAGCTTTATCCCAAATGGGGTTAATAAAAGAGTTAAACTCTACCCCAGCCATCATCACATGGGGGCAATTTCCGATTCTGATCTAGTGTTAAAACTAAAAAAATAATGATGCCAAAAGAGCTGAAAATGAACACAGTCCGTGTTCCTCTAACTCAGAACAGACTCAAGCCATGGACAGCCCTCTAGGCACCCAGCCTGTCCTCCGTTTGCTGTGTTTCAGCCTCTGGTCAGTGAAATGAGAGTGGCATCATGTTTTCAGTACAAACTCCTCAAAGGCACATAAGCCTAGACCTCTGGATGGGTGGGTCACAGTTCATTTTTTCATTGATTCACCTATTCATCAGGATGTCAATGAATGCTGAACCTTTCAGGGCCAGGTACGAGACTGGACCCTGATAAACTGAGGAAGGAGCTCTCAAAGGTAACACAGGAACCTGCCTTTCCGGTCAGAATCCTAGCAGGAAAGAGATGATGCTCACACAGGACTATCCAGAAGAGCTAAATTAAGAAGTAACAAAGGTGCGGGCAAGGTTAAGAGAAGCCAAGAAGAGGCACCATGTCCTAGAACTGGGGACACCAGGGAGTTCCTACTGCCTTCTGGGTCTCCAGGAACAGTGGGAGGAAGTGGTTACTGAGCCCTGCAAAGGCCGGGACTGCTTGACAGGACCTGTGTTCTTAGGTGGAAGGTCACATCAACCTGGAGTTGACAGGAGGGAACTGGGAATAAATCCTCCAAACTTTGTCCCCAATCCTTCGATGCATCTGCTGTTAGCGACTCCCATTGGCTGAACCCAACAGGAAGCCAGAGGCAAAGAAACTTTCTGACGAAGCCCACAGATGTTAGCCTTCCAGATGTGAGCAAAGACTGGCAGATACGAAATACATACATATATGTATGTATGCATTTTTTCCTATTGCATATAGAGCTCAAACTTCGTCCTAGGAGGTTGGGTTCAGGCTCCTTCAGAAACCCAGAAAGTGACCCTCAACTACCATGGATTTGTTCCTTGCTCTAATGGGAAGCAGTGACAGGAAGCTCTTGGATGAATTGTTGAGAGTTAAAATCCAGCTGTACCAACTCCCAGCCACTAAGATTGAGCTGGTTCCCTGTTTAGCAAGATGTGCTAGTGTGAGTGTTTTAGCATTCCAGGACCCTCCTTGCCATATGGCCGAATGGAAAAGGAAGAGAAGGGAAGGAAGAGCACATTTATTAAGCCTCTAATTATATTCCAGATCCTGGGCTAGATAATTGACATACTTTCCTCCATTTTTATGCTCAAAAGAACTTAGGTTTTATTTTTCCCAATGTTAACAAAGAGGACCCTACATCTCTGAGAGGTTGACCAAATAGCCCAAAGTCCTACCATCCTCTAGTAAGAAAGCAGAAGATGCCACATCAGATCTGGCAAGTAGAGTACTCTAGGAGAGTTCACCCCGCAAGTTGTGTGACTTTATACAAACACTTTCTGCTCGGTCAGACACGGGTCTCCAGCCTCCCTGCTCTGTGGTGTCCATCTCCGCTAAGTGAAGACTCCAGAGGAAGTGCGCATACAGGAGCCAGACATGGCACATGTGTGAATCAGAGTAGATGAGGACCATGGCAAATCGGAGTCCCCCATGACCCCTGCCTGACCCATACTCAGTTTTAACCAGTTCTTGTTGACCTTTGGAAACCTCAGAACAGATTTTTCACAGGGGATTTCTTTTGCGGTGTGTGTAATATCTTCATTCCTAATTCTTTACACCATAAAAATTGTAAAGAATCGTTGAACTCACACAAAATACCCTATCACGTTGCTAGTCGAAGTCAGAAACTTTCTGTGTCCTAGACTAGCCTTTTTCTTGATGTATGATCAGTATGTGCTCCGGCCCAAAGTCCTCTTTAATTTTTCATTGATTCACTAAGCCTTTATCAAGAAGCCACTGTGCTAGGCAACTGTACTGAGATGGGAAGCATGATGATAAATGGAAGTTCTTCGCCCTGTGGGTATCTTGGCATAGTGGGAAGAATGACTTGAAAATTCAACACAAGGACTCTAGAGTTACATGTAAGTGCAGGGAGAGACAACTTGTCTATGAGGTGGAGGACAGTCTTGCCGGGAATCATTTTTAAGTGAAGGTCAAGTCTTGGGCGCACCCTGGTGGATTAGCAGTTAGGGCTGCCACCTCTGGTCGAGCGTAGTCCACTTCCATCCCCAGGGCCCAGGTTCACATGCTGGTGCCTGAGGGGGAACAAACGAGATGAACCACTAAAATATAAATAAATAAAAATGCTACTTCCTCCTCTCTCTCTTCCTGCCAGCACCTTTCCTTAAAAAAAAAAAGAAAAAGAGAAAATGAAGGTCCGATCTCAAGCTGCTTTAGGGCACATCTCCGTCTGCCTCATTAGAGGAACCCACAGCCCTTCTCATACTCCGCTTTCCAAAGAAACATCCTTCCATCCCAGTGGCATCCCGGTTAAATCCATTCCACCCCCAGGGTCAGCCTGGGACGGAAACTGTGCAGCTTCTTTCTTTCCTCTCCCTCCCGTTCAACTAATCCACTTTAAGCTGCCATTTTTTTTTAAGCTACAGGAAACAAATGTTTCATTGTGTGCTCAGTTCTTAAGACACGCGTGACTCAAACTCACGTAAGCCGAGTGTTTAGATTTTCTCGTCACCCGCACAGAAGACTTTGCAGGTCGGCAGAGTTTGTGACGCGGCGACCCAGCCATCTCCTGCTCACAACAGCCAGGCCCAGGACAGGCCCCGGACACGCGGGGGTTCTGGACACAGCCCCTTGTCCAACAATAGCTTCTGCCTTTGTCTGAGGTGACCTGGAGATGGGGTGAGTGGAGAAGGCCCTTTGCAGTGAAGTATTTTTGAATCCTTGGAGGAGGGAGCTCTGAGAGAAGAGAGATGCGGAATCTATGTGTGGTTCTCATAAAAAGCCGCTTTTACCTCTTCCTTTTCTGAGCAACATCCTGCAGCGCTTGGGGGGACATTTGCTGAGAACATTCTTAAAATAGAGGCATGGAAACCAATCTGTCAGGTAGAAGTGTGCAGGCGGCAAAACCCTGGTTACCGTGACACCCAGCTGCCATGCCAGTTATCTTGTCCCACCGCAGGGACCCGGCTGAAGGGCCTGAGGGTCGTGAGAGGGGCCCAGGGACCATATCTGCAGGGCCCGCGGCCAAGCGCGAGGACCCCCTGTCCCCCTCACCCCTGACGGTGGCTGCTTCTGTGCTTCTAGGCATCTGGAAGACAACCAGGTCAGCGTCATCGAGAGAGGCGCCTTCCAGGATCTGAAGCAGCTGGAGCGGTTGTAAGTACAGCACGGCCTCCGTTCTAGAAAAGTCGTGGGTTGCTTGTTTGTTCGCGTGTTGTCAGTTGACCTTATTGTGACCGCGCTAAAAAAAAACACAACAAACCTCCGGTGTTGAGTAGCGTGTGTGCGGCTGTATTTAAAGCACACGAGATGCATGTTAAAGAGACACTGCCATCCGCTTGGACTCTTTCACCGAGGCTGGAATTGGCATCTGGGGTTGGCTTTTCCTGTTTCCCGCCTGGCACTCTCCGTAGCTGTACGTGGTGCTGGTTCTCACCCAAGCCTCAGCCTCTCCTTTCTGGGAGGAAGGACGCCAGGGCATCCTTGTCATGGAAACCAGCCGCAGAGACTCGCAGCCCCCGCCTCAGGCCTTCTCCTCCCCACGCCCCCGCGCCCCGTTCTGGCAGGAGAGGAGGGACAGCCAGTGGGCTAAGCCTGTGTCTCCGCGGAGTGAGCCCGAGCCGGTGTCAGGAAACCCACACGTTTCCACGAGAGAATGCGTTACCAGGGGTTTAAAAATAGGCCAGTGCTCTGGCTGTCAGAGGGAGACGGGGAGAAGGGTGGGGCTGCAGATGGAAGGAACCTCGGGGTTTTGTCGCGCATTGCTCTTGCTCGAAACTCGAGGGTCACTTTGATGAGGGGGCTGCTCACATGGTGAAGGGACAGCCTCGCCTGGCCTCGGCTCATCACATCTGGCAGCTCATACCCTCTGGATATTTGCTGTCTGCCCCCTGAGGGAGGATTGTCCCCAAGAGCACTTAGTCATGCTGGTGGGCGGCTCGCTTCCACCCTTTCCTCCGCCTGCTGGTGGGTCTGGCTTGCAGCCTCCTCCTGAAGTTGGGGGCACGGCTGCACCAGCTCCCTACTCCTCCAGCTTCCTCAGAAGGCTCGTGCTCTGTCTACCTGTCCTGAGCCATGAATAGGCACGGGCGAGATGTTGGGCCTGCCCCCGGCTTGTTAGCTCTGCGGCCTGCCATAGTTTCCAAAACAGTTATCCCGTCTGAGGTGGCCTGGGCGTGGGGAGGGGGTAACGCAGCAGAACGCTTTATTCTCCACTCTGTTGTGTGAATTCTCCCAATTATTGCTCTCCTTGGGGTCAAAAGTCAGCCTGCGTTCTACCATCATTGTTTTGAAAATAGGGCAGTTACTTCTTACAAGGGAAAATAGTTATAAAAATCATGAATGTGGCCTCTGTTTGCTCCATTTCGTTTCTTAAAACCTAAATCCATCTCCCTCTGAAACCACAGGGTAGGGGTTAGGTACTGGTTACATGTGCTACCTTAGTATGAAATAGTCGCTGTTTACGAGGAAGGATCAGTACACAGTCCTGTGTGACAAGGCCACTTCTTGCTTAGTGTTCTGATTAGAAGGTAAATAAATTCCCAGTTCATTAATTTCATGGTTCTTGGGAGGGAACTAATCGAGTACCTCCGAGAAGCTAGGAACTCTGCCAGGGTTTGATATGCTGTTATTTTATCCCCACAAAATTCCTGGGAGGTGTTATTACCCTCATTTTGCAGATGAAGAAACAGAGGCCCTGGGGAAATGAAGCCAAAGAGTTGTCAAGGCGGGGAAGCCAAGAGTCAAAGCCACATCTGTCCGACATCAAAGCCCACATCCCTTCGTACTTCTGTGCTGCAGACCTTAGATGAAGTGTGATCTCTTACCATGGCCCTGAAAATAGCCTCTCACATACCCATTTAACTCCAGAGAATATCAGTGAAATATTCTGGCAAAATGTGTTTTTCTTTGGCTTAGTGAACCTGGTCAGAATTCCGTGTGGATCTGGGGACCGAGTGGGTTATAACTGCAGGTTAAGTGTGACTCTCTCTCTCTCCATTGGTTTATGAAAAAGATTATGTTAGCTGCTCCTACTGGATAAATCCTCCAATCTCATGGCTTAACACAGTGAGAGTTTAATTCTTCTCCGTGTCAATCCCAGGAAGGCTGCTCTTGGTTTGGCGGACCTCTATCTAAGGGGAGATTCAGGGCCAGGGGCTCCTTTCATGCCTCGATTCGCCTCGTTGCCATCTTGTCTTCCAAGATAATAGTCTTTGTCTGCATCGAGTGTGGGAGGAGCAGTAGCACAAAGGATTGTACACGGGAGGTTTCCATGGGTGTCATATGGAGAGAGAACATGTCACTTCTACTCTGATAAACCTTTGGCGAGAAGGCCGTCTCATGGCCATAGCAAATTTCCGGGAGGCTGGGAGAGTAGTCCGGTGACAGACCTATGAATTAGAGGAATCAGGCTTAGTGAACAGCTGGCTGGCCTCTGAGTTAGATTGCAGTTGAACTGAAGACATACTTGGTGGGAAAGAAGAATGGAAATCTAGGCATCCGGAGGAGTTTGCACAGCTGGGTAGACAGCCTCGTGTGAGGCTTTTCAGTGTCAGTAAAGCTATGTGTGTGTGTGTGCACGTGTGTGTGTGCACATGCATAGTTACATGTGACATCATCCTGACGGGTATCAATCTGGTTTTGGTTATCCAGTGTATCCCCAAACAGACTGAAAGCTATAGAATGGAAAAATACAAATATATATGCTATAAGTAGAAAAATTCTAAATATTTGTGAAGATTGACATTCTTCTAAATAACTTCTGAGTTAAAAAATCACAGTGGAAATTGGAAGACAGAGTTTTCTAAATGCTAATAAACCTGTGATATGCCACAATTTATATGTGGATTGCAGCCAAAGCCATGTTCAGGGGCTAACATGTAGGCTTTGAGATATAGTATTCAATGATGATGTATATTAGGAAATAATCTATTTTTAAAAGAAGTAAAGCTAAAGTCTTGATTAAAGTATCCATCTTAGGAAGCTAAAGAAAAAACAAAGTAGAAGAAAGAAAACCATTAAGAGCAGAAGTATAAGAAATAGAAATGCCTATATAATAGAAAAACTCTAAAAAGCAAGACTAACGTTTTTAAAACAAAAAGATCATGCAAACTGGCAAGACTGACTAGGGAAAAAAAATTGTGACTGTGAAATATAAAAAGTGAAAAATAACCATAGATTTTGTAAATGTTAAAATGGAAAGGGGCAGATTTTGAATAACTATTTAAATAATGTAAGGATTAAGTGCAGTCGAAAATAGAAACAAGCAAGGAAAGTCTGTATACTCTTATACAAAATTTGAATGAAGACATTCCAACCAAGAACAATCTAGGTTAGGTTGACTATCCCAGTGAATTCTACCAAAGTTTTTAAGGAATTAATAATAATCAATTTAATATAAATTCATTCTAGAAAAAGTGGCTGTTTATTACTTAAACAGCTAACCTGTTTAGCAAAGCCCAATAAGGTAATTGCAAGAAAAATACAAGCCAACATGTTTCATGAATATTTATACAAATTTTCTAACAAAACCTTAGTGAAATTACTTTGGTGATACGTGAAAAGAATAAACTACAACCAAGTTTGGCTTAGTTGAGGAACTCAAGGTTGGTTTAATCTTTGAAATCCCCCCTTCAAAGAAAAGCGTGTTGGAAAAATAGGGTAATAAAACCAAAGATCTATAATAAATTCAGTTGACAAAGAATTCCAGTAGCTCTATCCCCTCCAATAGAAGCAGGTTTGGAAAAATGAGACTGCTGTGTTATCTGTGTAGGAGAACCAGAGAAAAAGTAACTGGAATTCTATGTCCCTGAGAGCAGGAAACTCTTAAATTACCAATAAGTACTCTTTGGAACATAATGGGTAATCTATAAAAAACTGCCAGAAATGGAAAGGAGTTTGATTAGATCCAATTCATGGTAAGTATAAAGGAACTATGGTATGGTAATGACTGGTAGTAATTCTGGGTCTTATAAACTCTTAATTCTAACATAAAACAAGGCTCTTTCTAAAGGAAGGTCTAATTGATTAAAAAAAAACTTCTGAAAATAATTGATCAGAACAAAAAAAACAGAAATGAAAAGATAACTCCATGATGCAAATGTTAGAAATCACTGGAAGAGTTGGGTCTTAGAAAATACAAGACCATGTTTTTCATTAGTTTAAACAAAAGAAAACAAAAGAACCCACCAAGGGTCCCCAAAGAAGAGTAAGCTGTAGTCTCTTAAAGCTAAAAAAGTTATAATTCCCCTTCCACCTACCCCCCGATAGAATTACAGAAATTTTCTTTCATTTAAGAATTAAACAACCAAAGGATTATGATTGAAGTTCATACAAAATTGATTTAATAAGAAAAAAAAAAGACAAATAAGAAGCATATCCTCCCTAGAAGCAATGCAACATGTCAGAAAGAGGTGTCTACAACTAGATGAAAAGTCTAGAAGAATAGTTCAAAACTAACTACATAAATTTGAGATTTATAAGCTGTAAAAGAACAATATAAATATGAATTTTAAAAATTCAGAAATTAAATTATTAAAGTAGGCTTGAAAGGAGGAATGAAGAACTTGAGAGTAAACCACTTAGAAATAAAAGAATGCATTTCAAAGTAAATACTGTCAATACAATACTCAAGGACACAATTGAAAGAATTATACTTTTCAAATTCAAGATAAACTACAAAACTGTAGAAATCAAGACAGCTTGATATTAGTGAAATAATAGATATTTAAATCAATGGAGCAGAATAGAGAACCTAGAAATGGACTCGTTCAAATTTAGTCAACTGATTTTTGACAAAAGTGGAAAGACAATTCAGGGAGAAGGAATAGTCTTTTTCGGCAAGGTGTGCTGGGGCACTGAACGTTCACACATAGAAAACTGACCTGGAACCAAACCTTACACTTTGCACAAAATTCAATTCAAAATGAATCACAGACCTACATGTAAAATATAAAACTATGAACCTTTTAGAGGAAGACTTGAATTTGAGGCTGAGTTTATTGGTATAACAGTTAAAACATGATCTATAAAAGAAAAGATCCATCAATTGAGCTGTATTAAAATGAAAAACTTCTGTTCTATGAAGGGCACTGTTAGGAGAATGAAAAGGTGAATCACAGACTGGGAGAAATATCTATGATAAAGGACTTCTATACAAAATATACAAAGAACTTTCAAAACTCATCATCAAGGAAACAAACATCTCTACCTCCCCAACAAAGAAAGAAGTGGGCAAAATACTTGAACAAAGAATGCACCAAAGAAGATATATATTTAGCAAACAGGCAAATGAAAGAAGTTTTTCAGCATTTTTTTCATCAGGGTAATGCAAGTTAAACAGCAGTGACATACCACTTCCTATCTATTGTGATGACCAAAATGCTAAAACTGGCAATACTAATTGCTGATGAGGAGGAAGAGTAATTCATTTAGCTCATTTATCGATGGTACTAATGAAGAATAGCATAGCCACTTTGGAAAGCGGTGTAGCAGTTTCTTATAAAAGTAAACACAGCCGTAGCAAACAATCTGAATCAGAGGTTTCTAGGGGTGTTCAGAGAAGAAGAGGAGTGGAGGTAGGTGAAGCTTCGGAAGTTAGGGCTTAGGAAGGTGAAATTATGCTCTCTGTTACTGAAATGATAGATTCATTACATATGCACTGATCAAATCCCACAGCATTTTACAGCACAAGAGTGACCCTGAATGCATGCAAATTTAAAAACTCATTTAGTAAATTAGAGGATCCCAAGTTGGGATGCAGACTGTGATGAATATACACATCACCCTCATTGAAGGTAATTGGGCAAAGGTGCTGACCTAAGTTGATTTAGACATGAGTGGTGTCTCTAAGAGCAAAGGCAAAAGTAACAGCATTTAAGAGTAAGAGCTGAACTGTAGTTGATAAAATATCCCATAAAGGTATGAGTAATCATTCTAAAATCAATATACATGTATATTGGAATGGATAGGGGAGGTGGGGACAGATTTCTCACCGTTGAAATGAATGTTTACAGGAAAGCAATGGAGAATGCTATACTAATCCATGTGATAATGGATTGGGGTTGGAAATAGCGATATAACCAAATGTTTAGTCCAATATACTTCATTTATTATATGTGGATATATACATAGAAACACTTCTTGATATGTGACAGTAAATAAGTTTATACTTGAGTGAATAGTTCCTTTTTCTCTCAGCAAGAGGGCCTGTAAGCAATAGCAGTACAATCGCAATGAGCGCGCCCAGCACCCATGTCTTAGTTTCTAATACTAGTCTTCAATAGAAAGGACTTAGGAATCTTGGACAAAAGGATTGGTCTAGGACGGGACATAAAGGAAGGTTGTGCTAGAAAGGAAGAAAGTGCTCAAAATCACCCCAAAGCCCAGATGATGAGGCCATGTCAAAAGAACATAAGAACAAACTGAAAGAGAAGCCAGAATGATTTGAGCAAGAAGATAATTACTTATCTTAATTTGGGGCTATCACCGAGCTATAAAATAAATATTAATGAATCCATACTGATATATATATATATATATATATACGCACACACACACACACACACACACACACACACACACACACACACTAGGGAGAAGAAAATCTCCCAAACATAAGAATTCTAAGTAATTAATGTAGATTTTCTGTTCTCAGGAGAGAGAACTAACTAGCCCTCCACTCTTTAAATGTGGACTTTACATAGTAACTTCTTTCAAAAGAGTGCCTTAGGAAAAGGTAGAGAGGGGAAATAGTAACTTTGCAGTAGAGATAGAGGACAAACAGTCACTGAGCAGGTGGCCAAGGTCACTATGAAAAATCAGGTTGATAGTATATATATATATATATCTTTGATAGAAAATAATGGAAATCACAATTTACATCTATGAAATTCACCCCCAAGCCAGTAGCCCTAGTCCCATGAGAAAAACATCAGACGCATCCCAAGTGAGGGGCATTCTAATAGACATCCAAAGAGTCCCTCTTAAAACTGTCAAGGCCATCAAACCCATGAAAGGTCAAGAGAAACTGTCACAGTCAAAGAGGAATAAGGAGACGAGAGCTAAATGTAGTGTATCCTGTATGGTCTCTAAAACAGCGAAAAGACATGGGTAAGACTAAGGAACTCTGAATAAAGGATTGACTTTAGTGAATACGAATGTAGCAATATTGGTTCATTAATTGTAGTAAATGTATTAGACTAATCTAAGATGTTCGTAATAGGGGATACTGGATGTCTCTCTAAGGTCGTTTTGTGTGGTTTTCCCAACTTTCATGTGAATCTAAGTATATTCTGACATAAAATGTTTATTTAAAAATAGTTGGCTCTACCAAACCTTGCTTACATTACAGAATCATGAGCAAAATATGTAACACCAAAAATACATGCATACATACTTACCTATCTAGATGGAATTCAGTAGCAAATACGTGTCATAAATAAAAGCTTTTAGAGAAATGGAAAGGAATATTATTTAAGGATCAAAGTAGAAATAAAAAGGGATCTTAGAGGAAGTGATAGACAATTAGTAAAAGATGTTCTAACACACTTATAATATGAATCTCTGAGGAAGAAATCTAAAGCTAAAGGAAAACTCATCGTCACGAAAATTTCCTGAAATAAAAGATGAGTTGGAGGTATCTGTTGGAAGGTCACTGCCTGGAAAGATAGATCTGAACATCGAAAACCAAAAGATATGCTAGGAATATAATTGTGTTTTAAAGGGAAAAATAATCCTTAAGCCTTCCATTCCATCATGACATGGAGCACTTACAGTGGAAAGGACGTATACCTTTGACACCAAAACCAGAATACAACTGAATTGGTTTTTAAGGAGAGAAACTGTGCACCAGAGATTTTATAAAATGTGAACCAGAATCATACATAGAGTCAAGGATAATGACTACAGGTTGTTGTGAAAATTGGAAGCGCAGACATCATGGTTCCCATTGAGACCTTTCTAAGAGAACAAGAGACTGGGAAGATAGGGGTAAGGACAGATGTTGTCCACACTTCCAAACCCCCTTCAAGTTAGGTGAGGACTTGGACAGAGTTTGGAATTCCATGGAGGACTGTGGCAGTAGTGTACTCTCGATGCTCATCCATGCCTGCTCTCTTCCCCCATGTGGCTAAATGGACAGGACTCAAAGAACTCCAAGGATGTAGAATCACAGAATTAAAGGATTATCTGGTCATGAATGTTTTGGTAACAAATACAAGTGTTTTCTCCTCTTCCTTCATAAAACAAATTGAAACAAAGAAATGGGAAAGTGTACTACTGGGCACTCGATGATATTAAGGAATTGTTATTCATTTTTCCAAGTGTGATTGCGGCGCTTGAAATTTGTAAGATAATCTTAAATTTTGAGATGCATGCTGAAGTATGAAGGGATCAGGTATCTTGATGTTTATCATTTTCTTGTATGCCTCCTGATATGCATTTGACTATGATAGAAAGAAGAAATAACTTTTATTACTTCAAAAGTAACTCTGTTCATCACATTAATAGAGTACTTGGGAAAAGTCATTTCAGCTCCATAGATGCAGTAAACATGTTCAATAAAATTCATAAAACACTTCAAATAAAAACGAAACCATTTAAAATGGTGTAAGAGCATATAAATACTAAGAATACAATAATTCTTGTTTTAAAAAAACTAAAACATGATAGTTAATGGTGAAATAGTGACAATGTTCCTTCTAAGAGAAACCTGTCATTTATGGCTTCTATTCAACATTGTATTGAAAATCCTGGTCTTAAAACATAGAAGAAAAAAAGAAGGAAAAAAGGAAGGGAGGGAGAAGAAGAAAAGGAGGGAGAAAGAAATAATAGGTTTAAGGGTTGACTAGGAAGTTATTATGCAAAGCCTGCATTTAAAATGAAATATCATTTGCAGAGGATATTATTGAGTACATAGAGAAAACAAAAAATAATCCACAAATAGGCTATCAGGATTCTTCAGTGAATTCCTCAGGTCACTGGATGCAAGATCAATGTATCAAAAATTAATATACATACCAGCAACAAAACAGTTAGGAAAATGAATAAAGGAATAAATTTAACGAAGACGTCTAAGACCTTAACTCAGAAAATAACATGCATGACCAGAAAGGTGACTCAGACATGTAGAGATTTACTATGTTCATGGATTGAAAAACCTAAAAATGTCAGTTCTTTCAAAATTGATATATAGATTCAAGTCACTCCTAATAGAAATGCTAATAAGTTACTGTAGAAATTTCTAGGTTGATTTTAAAGTTTATATGAAGGAGCAAATGGCCAAAGAAGAGTAAAAGTAACCTTCAAGACCCAAATATCATGGAACACTTGATTTGTAACAAAGATGCCACCTCTTTGAGGCAACTTGGAATGGATGATCTATCTAATAAATTTTGTAGTAAATTGAATAATAAAATAATAGAATCACTGGACATCCATATGGAAAACAAATGATCTTGTCCCCCTCCTCAGACGGTTCACAAAATCAATTACACATAGATGGTAGATTTTCACATGAAAGGTTAAATAATAGCACTTCTAGAAAATAACAGCTATTTCATGGATTTGGGGAAGTTGGAATTTCTTATAGAATACAGGCAGCACTGAAGATAAAAGATTGGTAACCTGGACTCCATTAAAATAACTCTCGTTCATAAAATACATCATTAAATGAACGAATGGCATGTCCCAGAGTGGGTAATGATATTGTTGGGGCAGGTACCCGACGAAGGACTTGGATTGAGAATATTATGGAGAACTCGTACAAATCAATAATACAAAAACACGTGATTCAGTAGAAAAATGGTTACAAGTTTTGAAGAGACCCTTCTTTAAAGAGAATATCCAAATGGCCTGTGATCCTCTGAGAAGATGTTCGGTATGTCATTTGTCTTCAGAGAAATAGAAAATACAACACAATGACATACGCCCGGCATCTGTCAGAATGACAATGAGGATATGAAAGAAACTACCTTTGTCAGATACTTCTACGATTATGTTGGAAAACTCTTTGGCAGTGTTGGCTGGAACTGAAACGCATGAATCCCAACACCCAGCAATTCCACTGCTGTAAATACACAGGACATACACAGGAAGATTCTTAACAGCATTCCCTGTAATAACGCCACACTGGAAACAATAAGCTAACCCCTCATCAACACGAGAGAAAATAGATTGTGATATATGCTTGCAATGGAATACACTGATAGAAAATGAAAGCAACCACCACAAGAAAAACTACTGTTTCATGTCACAACAGAATGCCTCTCAGACACAGAAAGAGTGATACTCCCAGGTAGAAAAGGATAGCTCTTACCTGAGTCTACTTAGAGCATCTTCAAAAGAAGCAGAACGCAACTCTATGATATTAAAAGTCAGGGCGGTGTTTGCCATGGGAGGATTGTAAATAGAAGGGACATGAAGAAGTCTGGGGGCTGTGTGGTTTTCTGTTGGTAGATCTGGGGAGAGATTTTGTGTTCTATTCACTGGGTGGAAATACTTCATACAATTTTGACTTATACATTTTACTGTATATGTGTTTTACTTCAAAAATTATTTTTTATAGAGGCCAGATAGAGAGATAACAGCTAAATTCAATTCATGGGTATTAATTGAAAGCCTGATTTGAAGAAATAAATGCATAAAATAAAATTTTGAGACAAATAGGCACACCCTGGTGGCCCAGGATTTAAGCTGACTTCTGGGGTGTGAACCATGTAAAACCCAAGGACCTGGGTTCAAACCAGGGCCGGAGGGAACAACTAAAAATAAGTAAGCAAATAAAAGTGCTTCCTCTTCTCCCTTCATAAAAATTGAGACAAAGAAATCTTAAAATGTGCCAAGTATCAGATAATGCTAGAGAATTGTTATTGATTCTGCCAAGTGTCACCACTGTATTCAAGATGCATAAGATGATCTTCATTTTTTGAGATGCATGCTGAAATATTAGGGATCAGGTGTCCTAATGTTTGTAATCTGGCTTAGCAAGAAAATAAAACAAAATTAGCAAAATGAAAACAATGTTGAGTCTCAATAGGGGGGCACATGAATGCCCGTAAAACGTTTTTGATTTACTGTATGTTCGAAGACTCTCTATTAAACATTTTAAAATGTGTTTTAAAGATGATGTCATTTTCACAGAGGGAAAAAAAAATAACTGCAACTGAAAAAAACAACAACAAAACCCAAAAACACATTCAGATGCCGTCCTGAGATTTGAAGCTGGGATTCTTCTGAAAATAGATGCTAGAAAAAGAAAAAAAACTTGCAGAGATGCTGGAAAGAGATGGGAATATTGTATTATGCAATATCCTCCTTTTGCAGACAAGGAAACAGGCTCACAAGGAATCCGACCTCCATGAAATTTTAATGCAGCATGCAAAGTTCCAGGGCTTGAGCTCTCTGGGTGTTAGCTTAGTTTTTCCCTCAAAAAACCAGAAACAAACCCAGAACACAACGCTGTCCTGGGCGCTAACTCAGAGAACACATTTACTCTTAATTAGATGTGAAAATTGAATTAGATGATCTATTTAAATGCATATGTGTGGCAAATACATATGTGTGTGTGTCTATATGATATTTGATGATTTGCAAAAGTTGTTTTGCTCCTGGTAGATAGAACCTTGGTTGTCCTGCCAGCACTAACTTGGATTATGTTCCTGAGCTGAGAATTTAGAGGCCAGACCTTCACTCAGCCCATGAATGTGGCTTTTTCTTCCTCCAGCTTCATTTGTATTATCAAAGCCTTCCCACTGTTCTTCACTCAGAATTATGGACAGGGTTTTCCTTGTGAAATGTATTGCCTGTGGTGTCTGCACTTCAATTACTCTAAGCCCGTGCAAAAAACCCCAGTGTCTATGTGGGTGTAAGCTGCTGACCCCAGAAACATCACTGTTGACAGATTTCTGATTGGTTTATGTTACTATTCCTTATTTTTTTTTAAGTAACTTTTTTTTCTTGGACTACTTTCTTCTATGATTCCTTAAGAATAATAAGACAGATGGAGGGAAACCATGGAGCTAGAGAACATTAGGGGAAAATAAAAGCTACAGCAGATTTCAAGGCTGTCAAAAGGCTCAGGCCAGACGGTAGGCCGCCACTCTAGGCTAAACTGTCAAACTGCACTGCAGCCCGGGGCCGTCTTCCTGGAGACCTTGGCAGTAAAGACTTAGTGATGGCAGGAATGTAAGCAGATAAGTGGGATAGCAGAGCGCTAAGGAACATGGGTTCTGACACCCGGGCCCACACGTACATGCTGTTTGACCTTGTAAAATGAATGAACCTCTCTGCACTTCTATGAAACAGCTATCTGCTTTATAGGGTTGTTGGGAAAACTAAATCATATATGGCAGATAGCACTGCGTCTGGTTGGTAACACGCCCATATGCACTTCTCTGCAATTCTGAGGCAGCACTGGAAAAAAAAAAAAGATGGATTACCCATTCCGGCGGAATCTCTCCGGCATCTTCAGGTTTGTTTGTTTTTTTTCCAGCAACTTTCTCTTCCAAATTACCTCACAGCAGCTCACCCACCTCCAAAAGGGGAGAGGGACATTTTACATCTGTGTATTAGACAATTCAATGTTAGAAGCATTTATTGAGCATCTGCTTTCTATCAGGTAGTGTTAATTCTAGAGTTTTTGAGAAGAACACCATGAAAACTTTGCTCTCCCACTGCTTATTGCCTGTAAGGACGGCAAGTGTGTAGCAGAAACCTCTCAGGGTGGCATATAGGGGACTCAGAGGGATACCAAAGAAATGATACCTCTACTGACATTATCAGGGAAGGCTTTACAGAGGCGCCAGCATGTGAGCCAAGTCCCGAAGATCAAGTAGGAGCACAAATCATGACCCACCAGTTTGACAAAGAGTGATGCTTCTGAGGTTATTTAGGATGGAGGCAAGAACAGATGGACCTTTTTCTAGAAGATGCCATGGGTCCTTAGCTCTGTTAATTTAGTTGACGTGAGTGTGTGTTGGACACTAGTGATTTAGAGATTCAGCCCATGAACTCCAGAGTTAGGGTGGAAGTGGATTTGAACCTGGATAAGTGAGGGATAAGGAAAGGGAGCAATTTCTTTGAACAAGTGAAACTAATTGATGATAGTTTTTATTTGGTTCCCTCTCAGATCAACCTGCCCCCCAATGCCAAATATATTTGGCAAATTGCCTTCCTGTCCTTGTCCTCCTATTAGAAGTGGTCAAAGCCTGCTTTTTCATCTGAAGAACAAGCTTAGTAATATTTCCTGCCTAATGGGGTGAAGGCACTATCAGAAGCATGTATCTGCCAACGTTCCATGAAAAGACAAACAGATAATAATAGAAATGACCATTATTCTTTCTATGTTATTATCGATGGGAATGTGGCCTGTTTAGACATATACCCATTCTTCCTCAGAATGCCTTGAAGATGGAAAGAATCAATACTTTAGGTTCATTTGTTTTATTCTCTGTCTTCCTATCACATTGTCATGCTAGAATTAAAAAAAATTCATCTGATGGGTTGATTTTCTCATTTCAAAGTATAAGGAGAATTGCTCTAAGCGTGGAACTCTGCCAGCCAAGTTTTGAATCTCACAACTTATGTCTCTCTCTTTCTGTGTGGATCTGTTTGTTTAGGGCTGCGTGTGTGTGTGGATGTGTGAATATATGGCTGGGTGAGCATGTGTGTATGTATGTGTGTATGTGTATGTACATCTATATATGTGTGTGTATCTTTTTCAAGATGTGGAGATCGGAATAAGAGTGGTAATGGACCTTTAATGAGAGAGCTGAGAAAAATGGCATCTGTATAGTAGATGGCTGTGAGCTGGATTTTAAATGTTTGATTAAGTTATTAGACTGTTTTGCTTTGGCATAATGTACTATAAATTCACTGTTGCCAGCCAAAGTGGTTCATCAGTGGGGAAGAATACACGATTTGGAGAGATGCTTCAAAACCTGGATCTTACTCTCTTGGAAAGACAGGCTTTAACAGAAACCACGTGACACAAATGTGAATTTCCATAAAGACAGTTCTACCTCAAAAGACTCCTAGTTCCAGGACGCTGTCGTCTTCATCTCCTTTTACATGTATGTTTTGAATGTGTTCCTTCGCTTTCAGGGGCCTAGAGACCAAACAGCACGGGACAAGCAGGCTTTAAATACATGTTGTTCAACCATCTGTCTTGGCAGCATGTGTGCTGCAGGGAGGCTGAGGTGGTATCTACTGAAGAAAGCGGGACAGTGCTACCTCTTGCCTTCCAGCCATCCTGGGGGTTAGAGGCTCCACGACTCTACCCGTATTGTTACGTGGAGATTTTCCAGTTGCCAGTCCTCACTCCCTGTCACCTGGCACTTTCACCTCCCCTCAGCTTTCCTATTTTCAAACCATGTCCTCCTGCTTCTGCCACTTCGGAAACATCTCTTTGGTGCCAGTGCACCTCTCCTCGTGGTTCTTTCTGTTTGGAGATTTCAGACCCTCTTCCTAAGAATCCCCCAGATGATTCTTCGAGGTCCCCCAGTCCCACCCTCCAGTCTAGGCTCTTCTCCCAGGAGCACCTGCAAAAATAAAGTATATTGAGTGTTTGCGATTGTGCAGTATTCATGATCTCTTGAGGTGCCGGAGGACGTGGTGCTGGAGAGTGTGCAGATTCGCCGTGCAGCTCTGGTGCAGTGGGCAGCGTGGTTGTTTCGAGAGAGGGGCGCCAGCAGACGTGGGCAGGTGCAATGACACTGTTTCTGTGGGCTCGCATAAGCTAAAGTGGGCACCGCAGGCCTTAGGAGAAGATGGAGGAGGGAGCCCCGAGTGGTGTGGCGGTGAGGCTGATTGTTGTCGGAGAATAGTGATTAGGGACACAAGCGGCGTCCACAGTCAGCCTCCCCAGGAAGCTCAGGTTCTCACTGCCAGCTGTACCGCCTTAGACCAGTGCCCGCATCTCTCCTCTGCAAAAGGGGACCCTCCGCGTGTGAGTTGTTCGGAGGATTCAGTGAGTAATCTTGCCCTTGTGTCTCACACAGCATCTGATACAAAACCAAGTGTCTAATGCATATTAGCTATTCATCACTTCGCCGTCATCTCCATGATCAGACTTAAGTGGCATCATTTTAGTATGTAAAGTCTCTTCCAAGAATGAAAGCAAGGGGCTGTTGGTGTGAGGCCGGACCGTTCGCTGCCCCTCAACTCACGAGTGCGCCAGTCTGCATCCCAGTGTGCCATCGCCCACCCTGGGGCCTGCCCTGCCTCCTGGTCGCAGTAACACTCCCTGTCCCCTGTGGCCTCCACCTCTCCCGTGGGCCTGTGGTCTTATTGACCTGCGGCTCTCCGGCAGCCAGAGTTTGTCAAGTTGGTTCCAGCAACTGCCAGGAGGGAGCTATAGGGGCAGGCCCGAAGGACACGGAGCCCAGGGACATAGGAGGCCAGAGTCACTGCCTCTCCTCTAGCCTCATACCCTCCTCTAGCCCATCCATACCTTGGCTCCTGATGTGAAAATGCCCCTCCCGGCATCCACGCTAGAAGGTGTCGAGAGATTCAAAGCCAGGATTTTAGCGAAAACTGAAGGTGAATCTTATTTGAGTCTTGAGTAGCCCCAGACCCACCACTCTGTCCTCTGCAGATTGTGAGAAAGTGGGCGGAGGGCCTAAGGCAAGCTAGTGCTTTTCCTTTGGACCAGATCCCGTCCCTTAGAATAACGGCGAGCACTTGGTCGCAGCACCCGGGGCGCCCCAGATGCCCCCGCCTGCCTTCTATAGGTGAGGCCTCAGTGAGGACCTGCCTCTGCAGAGGAGGACACCAGCGCTCCGCGAAATGGAATCACTTGCTTTTGGTCCTGCAGAGCAGGGACAGGGGTCCAGGACCAGAGCTTAGACCAAAGCCAGTGTCCCTGGTCTCCTTGGGACCTTGGTCTTGGTTGAGGCCTGCACAGGGCAGGTGGTGGTTATTGCGTCACTTCCTTTTCTAGCCTAAGTGTGGGGAAAGGCTGGGCAGGGACAAGACGCAGCCTAAGGAGGCATCCCCGCTGCCTGCCGGGGCACATCTAGCGGGGATTGTCCCCCTCGGAGGTCCACTTATTCACTTTGCTCTCCAGCTCTCCTCCCCGCTGAGTGCGAGCTCTCAGCCCTGAGTGGTTGGGGGGTATGAGCATGGGGCCCCCATGTCTCTGTACACAGGGAGTCAGGGACTCGAGGGCGAATGTGGAGCCAGGAGGGAGGTGTCGCCGCCTCTGGCATGGCCCTGGACTTCTCTCAGTCCCCGTTCTCCACTCATGCCGTCGCCCTCTCTCACTTCGAGAGAGGGATCTCAGACCTCCTCTCTGACATGTGTGTGCCCTTCTGGCCCAGGAGACGTGTTCTGACTCGAGCGAGCCGGAATGGGCTTCTCCTGTACAGGCGGTGCTTGCAACCCTCCGGCGGCTTTCTTGGGCTCTTCAGGTCCAGAGCCTGTCGTGGTCCTCAGGCTCTGGGGTGCTGGCCCAGCCTTCCTCTCCAGTCTCCCTTTCCTCTGTGCTCGTCTTTCTGTTCACCTAGGAACCTCCACTCACCCTTCAGCTCTGATCAGCAGGGTCACTCCCTCCAGGAACCCTTCTGTGACCTGCAGCCTTTCAGCTCCTCTCACACCTTCTGAAGGCCTCTGGCCACATTGCTCATCGCTGCCCATCGCAGTCCACGTTTGTGCATTCGTGCTGCTGCAGAGAGCTGTGTCTCCCTCAACAGACCTGAAGCCCCCAGGATGGAAGCCACATGTTTGAGCTCTGCAGAGCTGGCCCAGTGTCACATCTGGGGCTGCACCCAGGCTTATGAGCATGGGAACAAGCCATCTTACTGGAGATTTCTCTGTTTAGGAGACTCTGGTAGAGCACAGTGCATAGAGGTGTGACCAGACCCAAGGGTCCTAAGCTTTTCTCACACCTGTTCCCGTCCATCTCCAGGAAGAGGCTCTTCTGGGCTGTCCTCACCCCTCCCCAGGGGGATGGTTGGCTTCTGAACTTCTGAGTCTCACCTATTAGGGTCATTTCCTGGTGAGGCCATACCCTTGGTCCAGTGAGGAACCCCTTGCGAGCCCCTCTTCTAGAACTGTCTTCACTTCTCCCCCGATCGAGACCCAAGTCATTGTATGTGGGGACATGTGTTGAATGCTCAGCAGATATGACTGTGGATATCTTTCTTAATGGCAATTCTTTTTTAATCGAGGTATAATTTACATAAAATAATATATACACACACAAAGTGTTATGTTACTTTTTAAGTGTGTGTTTCATTTAAAACATGAGTGAACTATTGAGAGTCAGGTTGAGTAATTACAGAATGTTGGCAAACAGCGTTCTCCTGTCAGAGTAATTTTCTCTTTGCAGGAGCCACCCCGCCCTTTTCCCCTGGACATTTGTCCCAAGCCCCCCAGTAGATACTGAAATCGAGGATAGTACAACCCCACATGTGTGGTTTTCCTGTGTATACTGACCTGTGAAACATTTAGTTCATAAACTGGGGATCGTAGGTGCACCTGGTGGAGTAGCGGTTCTGTCAGTCGCCTGTACCAGGCACGGTTCACATGCACCCCAGGGACCCCGGTTGCTGTCCCAGGGCCAGAGGGGGACGACCAGGGTTTACAACTAAGTGAAATGAATCCAGTGCTTCTCCTCCTCTCTTCCTGCCTGCCTGCCTCAGCTCACCTTCATTCCTGTTTAAGAAAAACTATCATTTAGGGACTGAGATGAACAGCGATAACTAATAATAGAGCAGTTATAATCATCGTAATAAGAGTATGTGCTTGTGTCTCCTCTCTCTCTCTCTCTCTCTCTCTCTCTCTCTCTCTCTCTCTCTCTCTCTCTCTCTCCCCTCTCTCTCCTCTCTCTCCTCTCTCTCTCCTCTCTCCTCTCCCCTCTCCCCTCTCCTCTCCTCTCCTCTCCTCTTCTCGTCTTCTCTTCTCTTTCTCTCTCTCTCTCTGTCTCTCCCCTCTCTCCCTCTCTCTCTCTCTCCTCTCCTCTCTCCTCTCTCCCCTTCTCCCTCTCCCTCCCGCCCTTCACCCCTTCCCCTCTCAAAATACCTTATTGGGCATAATATTTGGGGGTGACGGTTGACTGCAAGTATATGAAAGAGAGGAAAGGAAAACCCCAAACAAAGGAGAACTGTGCTCCATCTAATCTTATTCTGTGTTCAGCACACACATGCATTTCCTTGTTTAACCCTTCCTGTAACCTGTAATACTGTAATACTGGTGTGTGCATGAGTACCCTGCCATTTTTGCAGGACACTGAGGTCCAGAGAGGTCACATAATGTGACCCAAGCCTCATCACTCTGAGAAACAGAGGCAGGATTTGAAAGCAGCTCTGCGTGGTGGTAAAGGTAAAATGTGGTTATTTTAGTAGTCTGTGTCCTGTGTACCATGGAAAGAGGCTCTGGAGGTGGCACCCAGGTGCAGGGCCACCCCTCAGCCCTCCTGTGCTGCAGCTTCCTTGTCCCCTCCCCAGTGTCCCTGCAGTTGACCCAGAAGACACACACACACACACACACACACACACACACACACACACACACACACACTGGCATCGCTGCAGAAACCCGTCTCTGCATCAGTCTTGGGAAAAAAGAAACCTCTTCGCTGGTTTTATTTTTCTTGCTTGATTTATTTGACAAGGACCCATTTGGTACACCATTCTGGAATCTCAGCCTCTTTTTTTCTCTCCAGAGATCCCTCTGACAAAGTCCAAGAAGAAATAAAAGAGAGGCTAAGATGGGCTCTTCCCTGGGTGCTGCATTCCTAAACCCAGAGCTCTGCCTCTTGACGTAGTGGACTGACCCCGGGATCTCAGGTAGGAGTCCCTTCTGCAGGCATCTAAAGACCGTCGCTCTCAGGCTGTTTGTCTTGGCGGGACACCTACCTTGCTAAGCCCGCTGAGGGAGCGCTCCTCTGGTGAGGGGAGGTATTTCTACCCGCCAGCAAAAGGAAACCCTCCCAGCTCTGGCTGACTGCAGATTCAGTTACTCTCTGTCTCCTGTACCTGGAGGCTCCCGCAGCCCACTCCCCAGGTTCTCCGCTGAGGCTCCAGGCCCGTGTTCCTGGGGTCGTGGCTTTGGCCACAAGTCCTTTATGGAGACATCCTTCATCCCGGCACACGGCATGTCAGATGCAATCAAAACAGGCGTCCGGCTTCCCTGGGAACTTTCTCCACTTGAACATGTGTTTCAGCGCTGGGAAAAGCACAGGGGGAGGGGAAACCCCTCAGGCTGAATTTTCAGTTGCCTTTATAACCCATGCAGCTCAATGCATTAAGTCACAATGCCCCTTTGAACCGGGCTGTGGAATTTTCCAAGGAGGTCCTGATTTCTCTGGTGAGAAAAAGACCATCCCATTGGGAAGTTTGTATCCCTGTTCAGTGAAATCTCCTGCCCCCACTATCTTGGTGGGGGCATCTTTGATGGAGGGTGGGCTGGGGGATCCTCTATGGTCCCTGATGCTTCCATCCGATGACTACCAAGAGCGTTGATATCCCCCATAGAGATGGCCTTCTGGACACTCACCCAACTCTACTGGAAAGGCCTGCCTCTCCAGCCACTCTCTCGCCTGCATCCCCTTCAAGCAAAAATCTGTGCCTTATTTTGCAAGCTCTGCCTTCCTGAGTGCTGGGCTATTTTGCTGAGAATAAGTTATGGCATAACTTTGTCAGACCTTTCTCACTGAACCAAGGAGTTCAAGGCTAAGATGTTTTGTTAGTAGCTCCCGAGTCTCAAGGCCAAGAAATCAGAGAAACCATTAGATCCTAGAATAGCTTCTTTTTCTCATCACAAATAATGAGACGAAAAGTTGGGTTACATAGTACCAGAGTGAAAATCCAATCTGCCGGTGGATATTGAGCACGTACTGTATGTGCAAGGTTCCTGGCGAGCGATGGTGGGAAATCAAAAGAGTTCAAGTTACAATGGCATCTATTGACTTCAGAGATGTTATTCTCCTTCCAAGTGCACCAAGGTGTGACAGACATAACATTTTCATTCTCATGGATTTTTTTCTTTTTTGGTGATGTGTCTTTGATACATTGCTTTTCAAATGTGTGGCCTTCTGGGTGTTTTTGCTGAGAATGAGAGTAGAGCAAGCATTTAAGTAAAGTCCAAAAGGCAAGTTAATTTACAGAGACAGATTCAGTAAAGAGCAAGCGAGATATGATACCTAGAAAGGATAAGGTGGTACCTGAAAGATTAGACTCTCAAAAGCCACTAGCCTAGATGGACTTAAACACATGTCTCCCCAAGGAAGTGAGTGGGTTTATTATTCAGGGAGGTAAGCCAAGGCCCTGTGAGTATTTGACAATACCTGGTCATTACCTCGCGTGGCTCACCGAACAGCCAAGCCGTAATGGACTTTTAATGAAATGGCTCTCACACGCATCCTGGAAGACTTACCGTGGTCCACACGATGCATCACTGAATGTAGACCTTTCCCTGCAGCCTCCACTCTCTGCAGGAGGAGGAGACGCAGAAGGGAGAAACGACCTTCCCAGCGAACACTGACCCCTCCACTCCGGGCATCTGTGTCGGGAGGGAGTCCTGGGGGTAAGACCAAAGGCAGACTCAGCATCCATGCTGACGGCTGGCGGTCCGTGGAGGCACCGGGAACAGGATGTCTTGGAGCGCGGGGGCTGCTGGTGGGATGAGGAGCCACCCCTCTGGGCAGGAGCCACCCCTCTGGGCAGTACCCACCGTACCACGTGCCCCACGGAGGGGCCTCGAGCCCATTTGCTGTGCGAGCCCATTGCGTGCAGCAGCGAGGCTGGCCTGGTCTTGGCCTCTCTGCGTGACTCATGTGTGGGCTCCCTGATTTTGCTGGGACTTCAGTGGCCTTTAAGTTCCAGTTCTGCCAATGGCAATGGCCACACGTGGCGCCCGGCGGGGCAGCGCCCCCACTAGGGCGGCCCGTTGAACGGGAAGGAGCACCTGCGGAGCAGCCCCGGCCGCACTCATTTCTGAGCCGAATTATGCTCCCCGTTGGTCAAAGAAACTTTTTCTTTTGGTGCGAGCGGGGTGTGGAGCCTGAAACCTAGGTTCCCCTTCCCACTGGGAGCTCCGAGAGGAGTTGGAGGTGGCCGACATCAGGAGCACAAAGGCCTCTTTGCAGGACAGAGAAAGTGCGTTCTGGAGGCCTGGCCCTGGCCCTGCTCTGACGGGCGAGGAACCTCAGGAGTCAGCATCGGTGCCCCATCCCACGCTGAGGAAAAGCCCGAGGGCCGTGTCAGAAGGCTCTGTGGCAAGATGAATGGGGCTGGTTAATGTAAGAGTGAGAGCTAAAAGCAGGGCGACTGCAGGGTCGGCACCGAGCGTCTGGGGTAGAAGGCACAGTCGGGGGTGGCGACATGGAGGGGGCGGGACGTTTTGGCCTCCAGGCACTGCTTCCTGTCGGTCACGTGGGACTGAACATTTTTTGAGGGGGGATAGGTGTAAAGAACTAGTGTGGAGTGGACACATGCCATGACCTTATTTCTCGCACCCAGTGCACGTTTTTCGTGGTGTCGCTGACCACTGTTGAAATTGCAGGTAGCAGGTGATACATATTCATGGGACAAAACTAGTCAGGCTCTAAAGTCAGTAGAAAGTGCCCTTGCTCTGCCTGGTACCTGGGTCCTGGTTCCCTCCGCACATGGAGCCATCGTCGCTCCTTTCCTTGTGCTTCCAGAAATCCATGCAGCAGTTTATAGATGTGAGTGTGTGTGAGTGGGAGTGCGTGTGTGTGGGTGTGTGAGTGTGTTCACACAGGTGTCCGTGTGCGTGAGAGTATGTGAGTGTGAGTGGGTGTGAGTGTGTTCACGCAGGTGTCAGTGTGTGAGTGTGAGTGAGTGGGTGTGTGAGTGTGTTCACACAGGTGTCCGTGTGTGTGAGTGCGTTCAGGCAGGTGTCTGTGTGTGTGTGTAAATGTGAGTGTGTGTGAGTGCGAGTGCATGTGGGTGTGGGTGTGTGAGTGTGTTCACACAGGTGTCCGTGTGCGTGAGAGTATGTGAGTGTGAGTGGGTGTGAGTGTGTTCACACAGGTGTCAGTGTGTGAGTGTGAGTGAGTGGGTGTGTGAGTGTGTTCACACAGGTGTCCGTGTGTGTGTGTGTGAATGTGAGAGTGAGTGGGTGTGTGAGTGAGTTCAGGCAGGTGTCTGTGTGTGTGTAAATGTGAGTGCAAGTGGGTGTGTGAGTGTGTTCACGCAGGTGTCTGTGTGAGAGAGCAAGTGGGTGTGTGTTCACACAGGTGTCAGTGTGTGTGAGAGCGAGTGGGTGTGTGTGTTCACGCAGGTGTCAGTGTGTGTGAGAATGAGTGGGTGTGTGAGTATTCACGCAGGTGTCCTTGTGTGAGAGTGTGACTGTGAGTGTGTGTGTGTTCACGCAGGTGTCAGTGTGTGTGAAAGTGTGTGTGAATGTGTGGGTGTGAGTGAGTGTGAGTCAGAAAGTCCCATGACCAAAACATATTTCCAAGGTCGGCCATGGATCCAGAGGTTATTTTGAACCATTTGAAAATTATTCTTTTGCTTTAAAAAAACGATGACGTCTACCTATCGGGCAGTTTCAGGTTCACAGCAACACTGAGAGGAAGGTACCGAGATATCTCTCATGCGCCCCTTTACCAACGACCCCAACAGAGTGGCGCTCTCGTTGCCTCCAAGTCACCCCCGGGACGCTGTCGGCGTTTCTGTTCCCTCTCCTATTGTCCACTCTGCGGCCTGGGGTTTCCACAGCCTTTAACCTCCAGTCGCAGCTTTTCTTGCACGGGACCAGGATCCATCTGCTGGTCTGTGAATGAAGAGGGTGTGTGTGCAAATGGGTGGACATCAGTGTCTTGTCTCTGCCTGCGGGGGTCTCCGGGGACATTGGTCGCCCCGGACATGGTGGTGTCCAAGGGTCAGAGTGGGGAGACCCTGTGTCTGGGGCCTGGGACCGCAGTTCCCGCTCATGAGGGGTGGGCGATGGTTGAAGCGGCGGCAGGGAGCAGCGATCAGGGCTGCCGTGTTTGCTTCTGCCTCGTCTGCACACACCCAGAGCCTCTGCCAGGAGACACTGTGGACCCTGGAGGCCTCGGAGGACGTTTGCGAGTCACAGAGAGGAGCAGCTCCGTGAGACTCCCTTCTCATCACGTGCCTCTGCTGACAGGTGCCTTTCTTTGTGCTTGTGATGATAAACTGCTTTCGTGATTTCATCTCATGCGTTTCCATGTTGCCGTTTCTTGGGACCCGAAGAGCCATCCCAGAAAATGTCACCACTTGCTTGTAGCCGAGGCTGAGTAAGATGAGAAGCCATCGCTCAAGGTCTGGAATCCATCCCTCCCAAGGCAGGCTGGTGGCGGGGGCGGCGGGGGGCAGCTGCGAGTGTCTCAGCTGAGCCTCCTCTGGGCGGCAGAACAGTTCCTGCGTAGACAGGACAGACAGGTGACAAGGACAGCCGAGGATAGTCAGTGAAGGCAGAGACGAGGGCAGAGGTGCGCTGGAACCCCAGTTCTGCCTCTGCGTAGCCACGGCGTGATGAGTTTCATAGCAAGTCATTCGCGTCCCCCAAGCTTGTTTTGCCTTCTGACAGATGAGATGGGGGCCTTAGGTGCCGCGGAGAGGATGCGATTCATTAAAACCTTCAAAGCCCTTAGAACCCTGCCCCGAAGCACTCCAGTTTAGTGTGAGACCTGCTGTCCTTCTAGAACCCCGTTCTGCCACTCAGCCCATGGTACCGTCTGTGCTGGAGGTGAGTCAGTCCAGCTTGATTGCTCTCTCTGTTCCGTTTGGCTCTAAACCATGCTGGGCCGGGCCTAAGGCTGACCCGATGCCGATCTCCCTCTGTCCTGGGGCGAGGTGGGGGGCGGTGTGTGCCCCGCAGCGGCCCTGGCGTGTTTGCTGATCTAATCAGCAGAGTGATTCGGGGCTCACTGCAATGTTTATGTTGGCTGGGGGCCTAATCTTGTCTGTCTTGCACCATAAGTCCAAGAAGATGGGCCAGATCTGGTTCAAGTACTCCGCCGGGTGGGTGGCTCTGAGCATTTGGAGTGATAAATGTTCCTGGAAGGGTGGCTGGGCTGATGGGCCTCCATCTCCGCATTTCTGGTACGTTCCTTTACGCACGTCTTGTTACTGAAGAATAATCATTGGTCTCTATGGCTGCCTGAGCATTCAGCCTCCGCTGCTGGCATTCCTGGGGCACTTACCAGTCACCACCTCTGTGTCCATCTCCCATGCAAATTGACCAGGGGAGCCTCAGGACTGCCCAGAAGTCAGCTCGATTGTTTCTGCCACCTCGCTGAGGAAGTACAGGCGCAAGGATGTGAAGTCACCTGCTGAATCACTTGTGAATCACAGGCAATCTGTCTTCAGAGTTGCAGTCGCTCAGTTCCTAGTGTTCATACCCGTCACCTCGGGACAGGGCTTGCCAGTTCTGGGCCTGACCTGAGTCCCTGCCTGTCTTACCAGCTCCCAGGGATACTGTTCCTAGATCTTGCTCAGGGCGACAGGGCACCAGACCAGAAAGCCACGCGGTCTTGACTTGCTGTGTGATCTGCTTGTTTGGCTGGGCCTGAGGTGGGGTCTTCCTGGGTCACCCATGCGCGGGGAGGTAATGCCCTGTGGAGCTCTCGGTGAGGGCGCTAAACCGCATGAGACTTTGGGGCGAACTTGGTGCGGGGTTTGCTGCGCTCTCAGAGGTTAAGCAGGGTAGCCCCTCTCCTTCTGTCTTGAGTCCCTCTGTCCTTGACTGAGAAAGCGGACCCCTGTGCAACCCAGGATTGCCTGTGTCCTTGAGTCTCAGCTGGGTTCCTGGATTTCGGGACCAGGGAAAGTCACCATGACCTTTGCTTTGCAGCCAAAGCTCTTTTTCTTCTTGGGCTCCCCACACTGATCCTGGTCTCCTGTAGTTTTTCATTCTTGCCAGGCTGCGACCCTTTTCAAGAGTCTGATGACTTTCTTAGATCGACTCCCTTTGGAATGTCAAGTCCCAGATAACTCAATCAGCATAACATCTCCCACATCTCTGCCCTTCACACCTAGAGAAAGGCACAAGGCCCTGATCACCTCTTGATAACATGAGCCATGACTTGATAGCTAATACGTGAATTACCTACTTCATTAAGCTCTTGCCACTGCCCAGCGCAGGCACCGCTGTTACTGCCGTGGACTGCATGGTGGACCCAAAGTCGAGAGGCCTGCTCACGGTCAGAGGCCAGGTGTGAGTGCCACTGCTGCCTCTTTCCTTTCTTTCCATCTCCACTCAGCTGGGGCCTCACTGTCAACAACGTTTGATCACATATCCATTTCACATCCATCTGCTAGGCTTCTGGAATGTTCCAGCATGATGCCAGGGCCTGATGATTCAAATGGAGAGTGAGGCAGACACATCTCTGCCTGGATGGCGTTTGATTCAGGGATCACATTCATACTGCTCGTTAAGCCACATGGCTTTTATTTGGTTATTTAACCCATATGAACTTCCGATTTTTCATGTCTACGTGGAGATCATTATCATCCCTACCCCACGGGGAAGCTGCCTGACCTAGTGATGTCATGGATGTGGCTCTTAGCCCTGGCACACAGTAGGTGGACAATCATCTTAGCTGAAATTGCTCGGTGATTATATCCAGGTCCCTCAGTCTGATGTCATTTTTTAATACCCACACTGCCCCGAGGGGAAATCCATGCTTTTCCCCAGACGTGACACACATTTCTGATTTCCTTCTCCAACGCTACTGCTGTCGATGTTAATACTATCTTACTCCTTTCTGCTGTCAAACTCCTACCTACTCCTCAAAGCCCAACACAAATGCTGCCTTTCCCACTCAGCTCTCACAGTCTCACCTGTTCATCATGTTCTTGTCCCCTGAGCAGTGCTGAGTCACGCTGCCCTGCGCACTGGTTTACAACTCTGTCTCTTTTGCTCAAGAGTGATGCTTCTCACTCCCTCATCCAGCATCTATTTCACAGGTGCCCCGAGAGGGCGTCCTGCCGCCACGCAGATGTTCTGCCTCCACGGTCCAGTGCGGTCTCCAGGTGCTCCACATGACTAGCGAACGCTTCAAATGTGACTGATGGAGTGGAGGGTGGAGTATTACAATGCTGTTCCATTTGAATGAATTGTCAATTAAAGAACCACCTGTGGCTCGTTGGTACTATTCTGGGCAGTGCAGGTGGTGGGGGAGACCTGTTCCTCAAATATCACTCAGAGTCGATGGGAAATCGTAGTTGTAGTAAGTACTATACAGAAGGGGTTCATGGCCACATAAAGGCATGGGGTGGGGAGGGATCTGACCCAGCCCGGGAGTGGTGTCAGGGACAGGGAAGGCTTTCCTGAGGTAGAGATGACTGACAACATGTCTGAGACTGTGCAGAGGGCCTAATGCCGGTAAGTGGGCAGCCAGTGCAAATGGCCTGTGGTAGAACAAAGCATGGCATCTAGGAGATCTCTGAGTGTCCAGGTCTCCCCTTCTTGCTTCTTTGAAATCTCTCAAACACTTAGCTTCATGCTCTGCACACAGTAGGCACTGGATTTTACATCAGAATGTGTGAGACTGAAGTCTTTGTTCCTGTGCCACCTCACCTATTGCCTCTTCGGAAGTGTCCCCGCGAGAGAAGCAGGAAATAGGAACTCCCTCTCCCTTTCTGCTCCAGAGGTCCCCTCAGAAAGGAATCTGGTACTTTTTGTCTCGGTTAACCTCTTCACCATGCAGTTGGTGGCCTCTCACTTCCAGGGACTGTGGGGAATATTCTGGGTGTGCTTTGGAAGAGATGTGGTCACAGCTGCCCTGGAATCACTAAAGCACCTGTGTGTTGTGTCATTTGCTCATTCTGGGAGCACTGAGCTCCCCCTGCAAGCAGACACGCTAGGTGTTGAGGGTGCTAGGGAGAACAAGAGAAATAATGCCCTGACCTCACAGGGCTTGTCTGAGAATTTGGGGGCAGGGGGCGGGGGTCGGTGGGCAAGTATCCCAGGCCGTGGCGGCCACGGCTTCCAGCTATTCGGGGGACCTTCAGAGCGTGTTTGTTCACGTTTTCCTGGGTCACTGCACACCTTAAACATGTTCCCCAGACCCAGTCACCCTACACAAGGGTCCCCAAGGACCCTTGGCCACAAGGTCAAAGGAAATTTTTGCCAAGAACTTTAGCTGTGGACCCCTGAGGCCTACGGGAGGTCTTGTTACATCGTCCCCCCCAGGACACACGTGAGGAGTGTGTGAATTCCGCAGAGTCCTCATCTTCTCATGAGATGAAACAAATAGCTCCTTGTTTATACCCAGCTTATGGTCCCCACACCCATTCCTTGCTGGCACCCGAAAGGGCTTGAACAAAGTTAGCTCCCCAAGACCGGGGGAAGGGTAGAAAACCGTTGTTGTTTTTTTTTTTTTTTTAATCTCAACCTACTCAAGGTCTTGTCCAAACGAGTTGTCACCAAAAAATGAAAGCCAGATGTTATTTTAGTGAGAAATAAATATGTGGCCAAGCTGCGGATTGAACCTGAGGTCCCTCTGGATGGATTCCACGTGTGTCGGTAGCTGCACCCCAGGTATCGGCGGCTCACATCTTTCTCTTGTCTCTTGTGCGGAGACAGGGCAGGCACAGATGGCTAATGAGCGATTAACGTCCCAGGGCCGCGTGCCCGGGTGACCGTATCCTGCAGATCCAAACCAGTGTGGTGAGCCACCCTGGGCTGCTGAGTTTGGGGTGAGAAACAGAGACCCACGTCGGGAAAAAGACACTATCGTCTCATAGTGCTGCCTCCAGCTTCTCCAGGAGGAATCTGCTTTTGTTGGGAGCCCTTCACGCCTCACGGGGAACATACGTCAGATAGTCATCAAAGAACCACAGATGCGATCAGGGCCTGGGAGCAAAGAGCAGCCCTCTGGGGTTTAACATTACAGCATGTTCTTCCCCGAGTTGGATTCCATAGTGAGCTTTCCGCCAAAGGAAGTGTTTTGGGTAATTGGCCGCCTCTCTTATTGGAAGACCGCTAAGGTTGCTACTGCTTCCATCAGAGTATTTGTCTCCCGGATGTTTCTCACATTTTTCGAGTTCTAGATACGATCAGTGGTGCCCTGGCCCTTGAAAGGTGTAAGTGCTGGTGGTAGAACTTCCTTGGAGGGCAGAAAAAAAGATGGGCGAAGGGGAAAGTGAGAGAAAGGAGCTCAAAAGGCCGATGGAGCCCAGGGCAGGGAGACGAAGCCTTGGGAAAGAAGCAGGGACAGTGGACCTGGAGATGGAGATGGACCTGGAGATGGAGGTACGAGAATTAGAGGGTTAGGCTAACAGGCGATCAGACACAGGGAAGTCTGACCCCCAGGCTGGGTACATGCACTAGGTCAGAGACAGCCGAGGGGAGGTGTGGATGTAGTCTCACCCCAGGAAGAAGACCACCCAAGGGGCTGGACTAAGGCATCGAGGGAGGGTTTCTAAGGAAGAAGGGGTCCTCCAAGGGCAAGACAGCACCCTGTTCTGGAGAGGCCTCTCTGAGATTCCTTCCTATGTAAATTGAAGATAATCATTCGTAGTGCCCAGTGTTATTTTGAGGATCAAGTGGATGAATCACTGTGAAGTGTTTAAAAGAATGGCACTCAATACATGCTATAATTATTATTTCCAGGCAGGGGTTTGAACATGAGGAAACAAGAAAAGACACAGTTCCTAAAACATGAGTTTGATTCCAGGAAAGACATTTTTCAAACAGGGTTAGGTTGGTGTCTGGTATGTACCATTCGTTTATTCCTGTCTCTCTCTGCTCATGCCTTCAGCAGTCAAGATGTTTCTAGTCAACCCCTTTGATGCACGAGATATTCTTCTATCCCCAGGGTACAGGAAACAGCTGGACTAAATCTTGGCAGCCGACGGCCTAGAGGCCAAATCTGGCCCCTGCCTATGTTTTCAAATAAAGTTTTATTGGAAACAGCCCCACCCATTCATGGTTTTTGATGGCAGCTGTGCTCCATTGGAAGAATCGAGTAGCTGTGTTGGGCAGTGTAGGCCCCCTAAGCATAAAGTCTACCCATTTAGCTCCTTATTGAATGAGACCTACACTGTTCACTCTTTAATAAAGGAGGCAAGTAAGTAGGAAATTGCAGTTTAGTTAAATAATATCAGTCAGAGGGAGGGTCAGACAGGCTTCTGAAATGATTCCCTCTCAGATGAGACCTGGAGGCTGAGTAGGAGTTAAGGTAGAGGAATAGGGAAAAATAGGCCAGACAGCAAACCAAGAGGAAATGTATCATAGCTGGAGAGACAGGACATAGAGCTTTGCAAGTAATATGAAGACGTTTTGATGATTCTCTGAGGGCAGTGGGGATTTCCAGCAGGGGGACAGCATTATCAGGCTTGAATTATAAGGAGATCATTTTACCTGGGATATAGAGGGTTTCAGAGTTGAGTGGAAGGATGAGAAGTAACATTGAAGGTGGAAAGTCCTATGGGGAGGCCATTTCATTAATGCAGGGGGAGACCATGGTAGCTTGAACCTAGGAGCGTGGCAGCAGAGTGAGAAGAGGAGGTTGGTCTGGAGACACGTCAAAGAGGCAAAGCGCAAGGCACTTAGCAAGTGATTGCACTTGGGATGTGTTGACTGAAGCCTGTAAGAGGGACCCTCGTAGATGGGGACCGCGTGGTCAAGAGACAGTTGTGGTGGAACATGATGACAGTGTCCATGAGAAGATGTCAAGTTGGATTCCTTTCAGAGCCCGTGCCTTTCATTCATTCATTCATTCATCCACCCACCCATTCATTCATCCATCCATCCATTCATCCATCTCTCCATCCATCTACTCATCCATTCATTCATTCATCCACTCATCCATTCATTCATATTTAAGACTGGAGGTGAATATGTGAGTCATTCTATATTTGGAGGAAGTGTTTCCTAGGAAGAGAAAAGCAAAGAACTGGATCCTTGGACTGGCAGGAAGGCTGTGTGGTTGGAGTAGAGTGGAGAGAGGTAAAGTTTGAGGGGCAAAGGGATCAGAAAATGGGCAGGTCATATAGGGATGTGGCCCACAGCAAGGACATTGACTTTCATGAGGAGTGATGGGAAGCACTGAAGGGCTCTGAGCAAAGGAATTACTTGACTAATGAGGGTTGTAAAAGGAACACTCTAGCTAATAGTGAAGATTTTAGGATGTTGGGAGGAGGGTAGAAGCAGATACCGTCAATGAACCCCTGCAGTTCTGAATGCAACTTCTCTTCTGTATTAGTCAATTTTCTCTGGCCAAAATACCTCATCATCTCAGTCACTTACAAAAATATTTGTTTTCCTTGATATGGATCGTGAGTTGACTGGGTTTGGCTGATTTCAGTTGCTCTCAACTAGGCTGAACGGGGCTGGAATTCAGGCTGGAGATAGGTCCTGGGGTCTTCTCCTTATCCTTGGGGTGGGGTAATCAAGTTATGTATTATCCACGGAGAAGGAAGCATAGGTGACATCAAGCCAAGTCACACAAACATTTAAAGACTGTGTACACATTTCCCCACCAAAACTCAATTGGCCAGATTATGGCCAAGTCTGATAACTATGGGGCAAGGAAGTTCACACTGATCCCTTTAATCGGCAATACTGCAAAGACATGCAGCCAGCATCTTGAGTGAATGAGTCTGTCATGGAGAAGCATGGAGACGACAAACCAGTCTACCACGTCCTCTCTGTTCCAGTTGTCCCCACCCTGTCACACCAGGTTTTGCCTTGTCTTCCTGTTTCATGCATTCATTCCTAACTCTGCTCCCCTTTGACTCACACATTGCCTCACACAATGGTCTCCTTCATGGTTTCCCCCATCAATGCGTGCTTTCCGACCACACCTCCTGCTCACCCCTGCCTGAGCTTTCCTCCTACAGTGTTCCTTTCTTCATGCCAATCCCACTTGCAAAACTTCTGTGAGCCGCCATTAAGCAGCACAGGGTTCCCCAGATGCCAGGAATTCTGTACCCCTCTGTGGGGTTGATCGATCTGTCCCATTATTTGATATGTTCTTTAATTTAAGTCACCTCTCTTTATTTCCTTAGCCCGATCTCAAGTCATAATGATCATGAGAGAGTTATACATTTTTCTGGAAACATAGTGATAAATGTCAATTAAAATGAACAGAGTATGCATTTGCTGAAATCATAGAGGTTTGATGGTGGCGTGTGGGGACCCGTCTGCCTCCCCTGATCCCTTGTTGTTTCATCCCTTCTGTCTAACCTTCACTCTCATCTCTACATGTTTCCATGGCTGGGATCATGATCAAACTGACCATATTTCCTTGAGACAAAAACAGGACATTGGAATGGCAAAAATGGGATGGGGTTAGGTACTTGAACTTGGGGGAGGTAAGGAAGTGGAGCAATCCCAGCAGGAGCAGAGCAGCCCAGCCAGCAACAACTAAGTCCTATGTGATGCTGACTGGTGATTGCATAGTAATGACATGTGGTCTGGTGGGACTTCATACAAACGACCAGGTCTGGTGCAGGGAATTTTGGCACCTTAGGTGAAAACCCAAAGTGGCATTCCTGTATGACCCGCTCTAAATGTTCTCCCTGAAACACGTGCTACTTTTAACTATCCCAGTGCTAGAAATGCCCAGTAACTTCCAGAGATAACCCCACAATGCCAAAGATAACCCCGGCAGTACTTACCTGTGGCTCAATCATGCTGCAGTGTTCTGCTCCCTTTGAAGAAACAGGTGCATGCAGGGTGGGGTGGAATCCTCTTCCCTTTTGACTTCTGTTTCGTCACAGCGGGCGGGAACAGCAGCAGTGGCCATTTCCCACCTCAGTCAGTGCCAGCAAAGGTCATCTTTAATGTGGGACAAAAGGGGCAGCTGCTTTGGGCCCCCTAAACTGACTGGGCCCAGAGTAACTCAGCTGCCCCTTTCATCCTGGTTAATGACGGCCCTGGTTTATTAAAAATGGGACACAGTTGACATATATTTGAAAATGACAAGGTGGGTGGGAAATATGAAAAGAATGGCATTGTCCTATTTAAACCGGTGTATATGGTCAGCCTAACCCTGGTGGTCTCCTCACTGCCCACATACCTGTCTTGGAAAAGCATTTGCCCATAGCTTAGCTTATATAGCCCCCTGAGGCTTAGAGACCCTGTCCCTTTCTCCTCACCTCCTCCGAATCCTCTGTCTCCCAGACAGCTCACCCTCCCTGCTTTGCTGTGCCCATCACCCATTGTTCTGGCTTATGCTTCTTGTTTCACATATGTTCCAGTTTTACTGACTTGCATGGCCCATGCCTGCCTCTGTCCACCGCCACAGGTACTCTTTGTCCTTCATTCTGTGCAAACCTGGGTCCCATCAGCATCTTTGACCTTGGATGCTCTCTGCCCTTTCTCTGTTTTTCGTCCCCTGGCTCATTCCTCCTTTTCTTTGAAGATGCTAACCAGCCATTACCTCCTCCATGAATCCATAAAGACTTTCCTCACGACTTCCTGCATTTCCTCCTCTCTTAGCTCACATCACACAGTGTTTGGACCATGGGCATCCTTCTGTCTGTAAGCTCTTCACAGAGAGCGTCTGGCTGGGTTTTGTGTCTGGAAGCATGAATGGAAGAGGTGCTTAGTACAATTGGCATTTCTTAATCAATTTATGAAGCCGGTGACTTGAACTTTGCTGTTTCAGGAAGACTGTCCATTGCTTAGAGGCCTGAGGCTTTGCCTTTCTCTTGTTTTTTTCACTATGTGGCTAACCCCAGGTAGGCAAATAGTAGGTACTTGTTAAATTTGTGAGAAAAGTGGCATAGGAAATGCAGGAGGCTGGAGCCCACAGTCAAAATTGATGCCAGTTAAGGTAGTTTAGCTTTTCTAAGTTCTTTCAGTTCTTGAAGACCAAGGGTGTCATAATTTTTAATTGATTGTATTGGAGGAATATTGCATTATAATATTAAGTCAGTTTAAGGTATACACAATAGCAAATTTACATCTGCAAGCCTTGTAATTTTGATTCTTGAAGGCAGAAGGGTTCAGGGGTGTGCTTGGAGTCCTTTGCCTTTGACTGTGTTTATAAAGATGCCAGATGTCGTCCGTATCAGGTCCTGTCCATTCTATACCCAGTCTGCATCTGAAGATGGTGTCAGATTCTTTTCAGGGAGGGAACTGGTGTTTCTCTCTGTCTGTATCGTTCTGTGTGTATGTGTGTGTTTTAAACAGAGAAAAAGAGGGATAGCCATCCAGATGCCAGCACACCTGGAATCTATTTGTGAGGATCACTGGTTCAGTCCACAGCTTGTGCCATTCATTTATTCCTCTCTAAGTGAACATCTGGGATTCAGTTTGAGACACGACAAGTTTGGATGGGATCTCAAAGCCTTGGTTAGGATGGGGGACCACTCGCCTGAGGTAGGAGTGAGAGAGGTGAGCAGGGGTCCTTAAACTGTTTTGCAGACTTTAATTCAAATGCAACAGCCAGAGGGTTGAACAACCCTTCCCATACTGGAATAGCATTCAAAAAAAAAGGGAAGGAATTAACCTAAGAGGATTCAATCAGATCAAAGCAATAATGCAATCTGAAAAGTGGCCTCCTTTCCCCCATCCCTCCATTCCCTTTCCACCCTGCAGTTCTAAATATAGCCAGGTATCTTCATTCGCAGGAAAAAATATAAGAAGCAAACAAAACACAACAACAACAACAACAAAAAAACCCAACTTGGGTCTGAACCTGGAAGGAAATGCTATGAGAAAGTAAAATTCTAATTAGTTATAGATGAGAATTGGTCACAGATAATCGCTCTGCATTCCTTGGCTCATGCCTGAGAAGGCTTAAAGAAGGCTTTTTGTTGCTAGATACGTCGACATAGATCTGGATACGTAGATAAGCATACAGAGAAGGGCACCGTCATTAACAGATCTTGCAGAGTGCCAGTGTTTCCAACAGAAATGAAAGGGAGAAAACGTGTCATTCTCAAGCTACGAATGTTTGTTTTGCGGTCAGGCCTCTTCTTTCATGTTGAACTTTCTCAGGACCCAGAAAAGGCCAGGGGGTTCAAACTGGATCTTTTTAAACAGTACACCTCCAGAAAATTTGTGCTGCGTCTCATCTGCCCTCTGTGACATCTCTAAGCTAGAATATTTCTCCTTCAATTTGCGACTGTCATTTTCTTACCTGCAGGTCAAAGCAGTTGAAGACTCAGATGAAAGGTCTAGAATAATCCAGAGAGAGCATGCAGAATCAATGGCAGGCTACACTTAGGGCATCTGATTCAGGCCCAGATTTGCTGTACTGTTTGAAGGATATTAAGCTATGAGTAAAGTCCTCATAGCTGCCTAAAGTGTTTTTCTCAAATCCTGAGTAGAAATGACTCAACAGTAACCATGGGCTGTTCAAGGCATGCTCAGTATCTTCACAGAGCAGGGCTCACTGGTAAGGATTTCTTCATCCTTCTGCTCTGCTCCCAACATAGCTCTCCTTGATTCATTCCCAGGCACACAACAAGCCAGACAGCCTTTTGGGACCTTCTGTCTTTTCTTTCTAGCATAGGCTGACCATATGTACTGTTTTAAATGGGACAGTGCCTTTTTATTTTCCCCATATTTATCAACTGTCTTGTTGTTTAAATATGAATGTCAATTTTGTACTATTTTTAATAAACCAGGGCTGTCTTTAATGAGGGGCAAATGGGGCAGTCGAGTTGTCCCTGGCCCAGTCTGTTGAGGGGGCCCCAAAGCAGCTGCCCTTCTGCCCCATGTTAAAGATGGCCATTGCTGGCACTGACTGTGGTGGGCTGTGACCGCTACTGCTGTTCCTGCCCCTGTGAGGAAACAGGAGCCACATGGGAAGAGGATTCCCTCCCACACTAAGGACACCTGTTTCTGCAAAGGGAGCAGACCAACGCAGTGTGGATGACCCACAGTTAACATTATTGGAGTTTTCTCTGGCACTGTGAGGGCTGTCTCTGGCACTGTGAGGGCATCTCTGGCACTGTGAGGGCTATCTCTGGCACTGTGAGGGTTATCTCTGGCACTGTGAGGGTTATCTCTGGCACTGTGAGGG
>RJWH01006846.1:0-16682 GCA_004363575.1 Solenodon paradoxus
CTCCCTCCCTCCCTTAATCCTTTCCTTCCTCTCTCCCTTCCTCCCTCCCTCCATTCCTTCTTTCCTCCCTTCCTTCCTCTTTTCCTTCCTTCCTCCCTTCCTTTTTTCCTTTCTTCCTCTTTTTCTGTTTTCCTTTCTTCTTTCTTGTTATTTTAAATTGGGGGCAAGCAGTAGAATTTATTATTTTAATTAACACTTGAAAACCATGAAATTTTGTCCAGATTTTTGGCTTCACCTAAAAATGAATGATACTATCTGGCAACATAGATCACACATTTGCACTTGACAGCTAAATGAGCTGGAACTTATGAATGAAAGGGTCTTCTAGCTGGGGCCTGTCCCTCCATGTGATCTCAGTCCTCACCTCTCTGTCATCTCCTGGCACCAAGACCGAGTGCCAGTAGCCCCCCAATCCTCGTGCTCATGCACTTGTTTTCCTGACTCCCAGACAACTCCACTCATTCCCCCTTGCAAACTCAGCAGCTGTGGGCATTTGGGGGTCCTGAGTCCTGTCTTGGGCAAAGTCAAACAGCCAGGCTGAGGAGAAAAGCACAACAATGTCACTCCAGCTCATGCCCGTGGTCCTTGTACCCTCTCTTTGACAGGACACCAATGTTGATGAAATGGAATGACTGCCCCTAGTGTCAAACCTATAGAATTTTCCAGCTTTCTTCAAGTCAAATACGCATCTTGAAAATTAGCTGCTGAACGAGGGCAATGCTTTCATTTCAAACTTTTCAGTTTGAGCTCTATTAAACCATGTCATAGGGAATGGATACTCCTCATCCCAAATAATTTATTTTAGCCTGAGCAGTGCTGCTTTCCCTACTCTGTTGTGCTTGCTACCTGACATACTCCTTTCTGTGTAATAATCACTGATTATATTTGAGAAGAAGTGATGTGTGGTTGGTTCCACAAAGTCGCTAATCAGTATGGCCGCCCCAAAACTTGAGAACTCTCCTGATCTAACTCAAATGGCCATGAGTCAGCAAACTTCGTTACCAGATGTGTCGATTTCTGTCCCTTTGGGGCAAGATTGGCTCTTTAAGTCATTGTTGTGAAAGTTTGTATTTGTATTCCCAACTCTTCATTCTCAGAAGAGAATGTATATATCCATACCCTTTCCTCTGTGACTTTGAAGTTCCTTCTTCCAGAATCTGTAAAGTCTGTATCTCTGCCTGTCTATGGACTTGGCCATGCATTTTGCTTTGATAATTGGAATACGGGCTATGAACAACAATGTGCCATTTCCTAGCTGAGGGTTGAAGAAACTGGACCATTTTCACCAACCCTATTGAGCATCTGCCCTCTGTAATGAGAAAGATATGTCCCACACAGCTTTTGGTTTTTACGATTAGATCTTGGAATGCAAACGTATAGACTTGGATCCAATGTAGTGCAGTTGATCCCAGCTAAGATCAGCCACACCACGGTCAAAACTTCAGCCCAAAAGCTTGAAACAAATATTTTGTGGCTTCAAAGTCATTGAGATTTGGTTGCGTGTTATGTAATGCTCCAAAAGGAGGAGAAAGTCTGGCAAATACCACCAAGTGAGTGGGGAAGAGGGTAATGACATGTTTTCATTTGCCAGTCATTGAGAACGTTGATTATGCCATAGAGTATGTTGATACAGTTTTATCTTTTTATTCTGTAAAAGCACATTCATAAGGTTTTTTTTGTTTTGCCATTTTCAGTCTATTTCTGTGGATGGCACATGTAAACGAATGGTACCACGCCACAAGACCAACATTGATGCCCATTGTCTGTATTAAATGAAGGTAGAAGAGTGTCGCCTTTATTGGATAATTTGATGGAACCACATGTTTATCAGAGTGTGAAGAAAGAAGGTACTGAATAGGTATTTTTTAATTTGAGGAGAGCTAAGATGAGCACTCTGATTTTCTAACTGAAATTCCCTAGGTGTTTCAATCTGGTTAACTCCACAGGCATCTACTTTTCAATCTACTTAACTCCATCAGCTTTTGTTATCTTCATTCCGTGGGCAGCTTTGAGAACTAGTCCCCTTGGCCTGCTTATCTGTTCATTTACAGTCATCTTGTTGGGGTCACAGATAAGTACCCAACTCATTAGGAGCTGACCCCTACTGGAGCAATCATCATAAACCACCATGAGCTCTTCCCAGTTCAATTGATGTGTAAACTATTTAAGGACAAGATGAAATGAACAGGAAAGATTTTCTGGTTTAGTTTAATTGCTTCTCAGGTGGCCTCTCATTTACCAAGCTCTGCTACAAGTAAGAACCAGAACTATCCTAGTGAAACTAATATAAAAGACCCAGTACTTAGGGGAATACAGCTTGATTCAACAGATCCCAGAGAACATGCTTTTCCAGATGAAAGAAAGACTTTCAGTCTACTCTTTCTTATAATTCAATATCTGTGTACACTTCATCATGATTACCATAAAGAAAACCAAGTTTCTGTTCATCACCATATACTTTATTTATCCATGGCACCTTCCTCTTCTCCCTTCCCCTCTGGTGACCACCAGTCTGTTGTCTGTGTCAGAGTTTGTTTTTGTCTTACTTTATTTCTTTATATTCCACTTGTGAGTGAAGGCGTATATTATTTGTATTTCTCTTTATTTCACTTACCATAATCATACCACTCCAATGTCTATACAGGTTGTTGTAAATGGTAAGATTTCTTCTTTTTATAGCTGAATAGTATCCCATTACATGTGAGTATGTGTGTATATATATGCTACATCTTCTTTATCCATTCATCTTTCAATGGGCATTTAAGTTGTTTTCTTATCTTGGTTATTGAAAATAATGCTACAATGAACACAGGGGAGCATATATTGAATTAGTACTTTCATATTCATATTCTTTGGATAAATACCTGAATAGCATAGTTGGAGCACATGTTTTGGGTTTTATTTTTTTTTAAGAGGAAGGAAGCAGGCAGGAATGAAGTCTAGTAGGCAGACAAGCAGGAGGAAGGAAGAGAGAGGAAGAAGAAAGAAGAAACATGTTTTATTTAGGTAGTTGTTCATTGTGTTTGTTCCCACCTCCAGCTCCCAGCCCCGGATCATGAACCCAGGTCCTTGGGTTGTATGTGGACTAAACCTCAGTCTCAGCCTTAATGCCTGAGCCACCTGGGTGCACCATTATTTCTTTTATTAATATTTTGAAGAGCCTCCATTCTGTTTCCTTAAATGGCTGCACCAATCTAGATTCCCACAAACACTGTACAAGTTTATCTTTTCTCCACATCCTCACCAGCACTTGCTGTTACTTGTCTTTTTGATAACAGTTATTCTAACAGAATGAGATGCTCTTTCATTGGTAAGCATTTTGAGGGCACCAGCAAACATGCCTTAAAATCGAAATAAATATAAAGTGAGTTAGATCAGCAAGGTTGGCAAAAGTTTTCACGGGTGCTGAGGCAACACAGTGTTTACTACAGTATTTCTCTACTTTATGTGTTGATTTCTTTTTTGTAGTGAAAGATTTTAATGTCTGCAGTCATGTCAACTCAAGTTGAACCCAAGTCAGTTTTTTTTTTCTTTTTGTTCTCTTTGCAATCCCAGTTTTCCTCTTCCTCCCCACTCCCATCTCTCGTAACCACACTCGGAATGCTGGGAGTTTTGTTGTGTTTTGTTCATTTGCCGGTTTTGTTTCTTTAATGAGTGAAACCACCTGTACCTTCTGGATTATTTTGGCACCCCAAAGTTCCATCCAGGTTGTTGCAAAAAGCACGCTTTGGTCTTTTTCAATAGTTGAGTAGAATTCCATTGATTTCAACCTCACTTTGGAATCTGCTTTGTGTCACTGTTGAATTTTTTTCTTAAATAAAGATGGTCAGAAGACTTTCACAAAGCACAATGGACCCTGGTGTTCTTAAACTTTTGTGGTTTTGTTGCTTGGAAACAACTAACTCTGCATTTTTAGGGTCTATCAAATGTGCTTAGGTGAAAGGGGCTTGTCACCCAGACTTTTGTTGCCATCTTCAAAAATCTCCCTTTCTTGACTTGGTAGTTGATGAAATCCAGTTAGGAATACTGATATTTGGTTGGCAGATTGAAGATTGTGATAAGCAGTGAATTCTTTCCACCCTTTCCTGTCCAGGCTCTGCCTCTAATGGAGTTCCTGAAGCCCGGAACCTCATCTGCAATCTGACTCTGTGCTTGACCAGCACAGACAAGGACAGGTTGCCCCTTCAGAGGTTGGGCTTCCATTACATGAGAGAGGTCTGAGCTGGGAATTTGGGAGCACTGTGAAAATCGGCCCGCCCACCTGAAGCTATCTTCTACCCTCACCTGTTTGTCCAGAGCATGTCATCTGACCTCGATGTTGGATCTGATTAAAAATGGAACTATCATCTTACTCCCTGTTTTCTTTGTGGGCCCTGATGCCCTGCTTTCTTTGGCTCCTTCCCTCTTTAGGGACAAGGATTGAGAACCTAGGTGCTCACACAGGGATCAGAACTCCTCAGCCTTATTCTTCTCCCACCCACACCCACTGAATTGGAAACCCTGGGCTAGTCTGAATTTACTACATCTCTGTGTACAGCATTCTTTGGATTTTGGCCACAGCCTCCTGAGTCCAACAAACAGAGTGTTCATTCTTTTTCTCTCCCCACGCCGCCTCCACCCCGTTCTCTCTTAGTCTCTTAGTCTGATGGTCAACTTCCTAAGTGACAGCACTCTCTTTGCCTGTTTTCATCAGCACAGCTGAAACAGGCTATAACTATTTGTCTTTAAGACAAAAAAAAAAAATAAGTGAAACTAATAGATCATGTTGAATAAAAAAAATAAATAAATAAATGGAAGGTAAAAAACTTTGACCCCAAAACAGCTCATTTGCTTGCTTAGCTATATTGTTTATTTACTGATTTGACTTGGATGTCTAAATTAGGTAGCTTCTCTGGACTAAAAGCGTCTGTGAGACTTGATGACACAAGCTTTCAAAATTTCTGGGTTGTTTGCAAGCAATGAAACGCAACAGTCTGCCACACTGGGAGAAGCAAGGGCTTTGGATTTGGGAAGTTAAGTGTCCAGAGGATTAATCTAACATTCCCTGGCTGCCTGGCCCTTGGGAAGTCTGCTTCAACAACCTGAGCTTCAGCTTCTCCAAAACCTAGGGGTGATAATATCTGCTTGGCAGGTTTGCCATGAGGATTCAATCAATTATATATGTAAACTATTTATCAGAGAGACTAGCAGATTACATGACCTCATTAAGTGGTGGGTGTTGTTTCTCTTCTTACACACTCAGGCCCAGAAAGGCATTCAGATTAAACAGGTGGAGCAGTGGCTGATCCAAAATGCTGATGACCTCATTCTGTCCAGGTGCCAAGCAACATGGACAAAACAGTCCCGGGTCAAGGGCTTGCTCCTCTCTCTCACGGAAAGGGCAATTTCTGCCAGGGAAAACAGTCCAAGTTTGTGTCACGGATAGTTTCTAGGAGGTCGTTGTGCTGAGAAGATTAGGCCTGGGGCTGGCCACGTGCCATGAGCATTTTTCAGGGAATGTAGTTCAAAGTATTCATCAGTCACTCAAAAGAGTCTGTTTTCTTTCATTCATTCATCTAACCTATACTTTCTGAGTGTTTATTATGGTCTCAATGTGGAAATAGAGCAGTGAACGAAACAAGACAGAATCCTTGGCCTTCACGGAGTTTATTTGCAGTGGATCTGAAAATTCCTAAGAATTACTGATCTAAGAGAACAAAAGGCCATGAATAAGGTCATATTTTCTAACAGCTCTCTTTTGGTTGCAGTGAAGTTATTGAACGCAAATATCTGTTCAGTGGGTCCAACATGTTTTTTACAGCCATATGTATATATGCATGTGTGTGTATGAATATGTAGATGTATGTATGTATATATGAATACATATGTATGTTTGTTTATATATTTGACATTGTAGAAACTTAGGGACTAGTGATATCATACGGCTTTTATTCCAAACCAGAGATTTTCCAGCAGCGGATCTGCAGGAATAAAAGGAAGCTTCTAGACCATCTGACAGAATGAAAACAAACAAAAAAATGAATTAGAAACCCTGTATTTTGGCTTTAAAGGGAATTGTGTCTGAACCTTCAGCCTCCTAACTGTGGAAGACAGGACGAGATAGACAACTTCTTTGAGAAACAGCGTTGTACTGAATCAGACATACTTGATTCAAGACAAGTATTACAGGATTGTCATGAGTAATGAATGATACGACTCATTGTTTTTCTGTGTCTAATGATGCCTATAACGCTGGAACTGTGTACCATAAACTTAAAACACAGACACACACACATGCACGCATGTTTCCTGACAAAGGCAAACCCATTTTTTTCCAAGTCAAGGAATTTACGACACATAAACTGCAATAAAGCCATATACATACATATATGCACACAACTATCAATGACATTTTATTAAATAAGGATATTTTAAAAGTGGGAAGAGTTTTCTCAATAAAGAAACAATCCTTGGCATGCCCTGGTGGCCCAGTAGTCTGGCACACCCTGGGCGCAGTCCACATGCATCTCAAAGTCCTGGGTTTAAGGCCTGGGGTTGGGTGGTGATGAGGGAACAACCAAGGTGAAAAATTTAAAATAAAGTTCCTTCTATCTCTGCTCACCTTACTTCCTGCCTACACCTTTCCTTAAAAAAAGAAAAGATAATCCTTTATACTTCATTTGTTTTAGTAAGAGAAAAGCCCACATTTGATGACATACCTATGGAGAATTTACCTGGCAGTAAATTCTGAGATAGCTGGGCCAGAACGAAGACTTATATTCTATGCTGAAGCCTGGGGTGCCAGCGAGAAAGGAGGGGGTCTTCTTGTGTCAAGGAGAAATGACTCATCTTCATCTTAAAGTAAAGATAAATAAATTCCTTTTTTACATTCTTCTAGGGCTCAGGGACAAAAGACCACTCTGGTTAGGGGGAAGGCTGGGGGCCCAGCAGGTATCAGAGGATTTCTTTGATTAAGGGAAGGAGAAGGGGCTAGAGGACTCCTTGACCTGTGGGATTGTCCTCAATTAAAAAGACAATCCTTTAGGGGCATCTGTGGGAACAGGGATGGGGGAGAATAAATTTTTTTTTAAATGTTGAAAAATGACAATCTTCTAAATGAACATTTAGCTTCTCTGAAAACAGCATCCTTCATTTTCCCATCCCACTGGTGAAGTTGTTGCATTCATTTGCTTCGTCTTTTGATTCTCACATCTGTTCGATGGCTGGGGCAATGACCTCTAACTGCATTTTTCAAGAGCAGAGCAAAATTCAGAGTAACTCCAGGTCTCTCTTCCAGACTCTGTCCTTGGGTCCCCTAGAACAGGGACCTGACATCACTGGTTCAGAAACTAGTCCTATCATTCTCCTGGGTCAACAGAAGGAGTTTTCTTCTAAAGTTGGCAGAAATTCATAGGGAGACCAAAATTGAACCTCATTACACCTGCAGGAGACTTGGAGCAGATGTGGAGGTCACCTGACAACATATTTTTTTTTTTATTTGAACCTTTAAAGATGTGATACTTCTGCCCTGGCAGTTCTTCCTTTTTTCCTCTGAAGAAAGATTGCTAAGCCTTCAGTTGGACTTGCATTGCACGGTGAATTCAGAGAGAGCTTAGATGTTAGAAGCAAAGAGACTTGTCTAGTAGCCCCACTCAAATGACATTTATGTGAATGCAGTGTTTTGTCTCTCCCAGTCGTCTGTGTAGAGGCAAGATTTAAGGCCTGAATACAGTGTTCTCTAAGTTTGTTTTTTAGACCAATATCTTCCAGAGCAGCAAAGGTCCATCCAATTCTTGAATGCTGGAGGCCAAAGTTGACCTCATCAGCCTTCTGGACAGACTCATCATGTAGTCCCTTTATCAATTTAACCTTTTCTCCAACACAGCAAGGAATCGGGTCCCCCAAAAAACTGGAGGTTACTTCACAGACCTGGAAAACTTCTTGGAAAATCCCTTCACCTACTTCTGCCTTTGAACTTCCTTGTGACTTATATTCTCTTGTAATTGCAGACACTGTAAAAATGCTCCATCCAAAAGTCTCCTCTCAAGGGTGTAAATCTAACCAGCAGTCATTCAGCCTGGAGTGCAACCTTTTCTGCCCAGGGGAACTCTACTCCCAAGCTCTCACTTTCTTCCTCCTCCATTTTCTCTATTAAACTTACCCAACTGCACTTAAGCTCTTCAAGAATTCTCTCCTGTACCCTTTACCACCAAGTTCCAGCAGCCCTGTATCAATCAGTATTTATAACTTTGGAGTAGTAATTAAACCTCCTAGTGTGGTGTATAATAAATAACATAATGCTTGTGTATAAAGTTCTGACGTCATCCTTCCTGGGCTGCTGTGCACAGTTGTGCAGGTTGCATCTTGAACAAAGGCGTTGATCCAGGGAAGAAATGGGGATGGAAATTCAGCAGGTCCTGAAAAGGTTGCAACCTGGGATGAAGAAGTGCCTTGGAGTAATTTTGCAGGCAGCCTATGCACATTTTCCTGTGTTTCACAGAGGCTCTGAATTGAATGGCATCAATGGGCTCTACTTCCTTTTATGTCCCCTCTTTTTAGCCATTTCCCCTTTGATGAACACAGGTTGTAAAATCTATGACACAAATCCACTAAGAGTGTGCCACATGCCGCTCAGCCCCAAGAACTGGATTGCAACTGCTTCTAAGTCAATGAGAGAGGGAAGATTTCTTATTACCCCCAGGGTCTTGACAAAGATTGGTTCCGTTTCTAAATGAAATACCCTTTAAATTGCCCTGAAATTGCATCACTTGTCTTAGTTAACTGGAATCCTATGGACTATAAATCTGACTTCAAAGGGCTCAGTTTAATTTGACTAAGATGTTACAATGGGTTTACCAAAATTTAAAGCATTTGTCTATGGAAAATCAATTATGGCTCAATCCATGTCATGGGAGATGGAAGCATTCTCATTTTTAAAGGGTACATGTGCACAGGGGTGTGTGAAAACGTGCACGTACATGCACACACACGTTTGGGGTGCAGTGACTGGAGTCTCGAGCTGCAGGAATTCAATTTAGGTTAAGTGTGCTTATTGACTAATGACACACAGGTTTTCGATTGCAGCAATTTTAGCATGTTGGGTTCAATGTTTCTAGAATGCTGACATTCCAGCCACTGACCAGGTTATAACTTGTTATTCATAGTTCTTGAGAGGAGAGAAAATGGCTCTGCGTTCTAGGTCTCTCAGTTTTTATGACCATCCAGTAACATGGCTAGGAGGCCACCCAACTGAGTGAATTCAAGCTCTGATCTTAGTATCAGAGGCAAATCAGCAACTCTCCCAAAATTCAATGTGCTAAATAAAGAAGGAGTGATTCTTGCAGTGAAATTAGCTTATGCAGTGATTCCCCAAGGCTATGCCCTGTTGGTACTTAATTATGATAAAGGGGTGAGAGTATCAGAACAGGAAGCAAATGAGTGGGGAAACTTTTGCAAGACTACATTACTCTAGCTAGGTGAATGAGAGTAAACTAAGAGAACGTTTTGAATAGGTTCTAAGGTTGGTGACTAGCAATGGGCAAGTCTGGGAGAGGGAGACCAATGGTGACTTATAGACACCTAGAAGAGAGAGCTAGGATTGTCTGTCAAAAGAAATGTGGTAGGGGGCGTGCTACATAGGGACGCAAACAAAAGGAGACAGGGGCCCACACTAATATGAAAAATTGGTTGCAGAGGGGACCTTGGTCATGGTAGAAAAAGTGGAAATGGTAACGATAATTCAATAGCAATAATAATTACTGACATTTATTGAATACCTACTATGTGTCAGGAGTGTTCTAAACATATTCCATAATCTCAGTTAATTTTCACAAAATATCCTTTGAGGAAGGCACAACTATCAACTTTAAACTAAGGATACACAGACCTGTAACTAATGAAGTTGGGATTACAACAAAACTGGTTTTCTTAATCATTATCATACACGGTGGCCTTCAAAGACACTAAATGAGAAATAAAAGCAATCTGCAGAGTTTGGGAGGATTGGGATTCATAATGTGGTGACAGCAACTAAATAGAACTCTTTCTGTCCTCTCACCTGCTAAGTTTTTGCAGGACTGAAGAGTAGAAAGATATGCAAAAGTTAGAAAGAGACCCGGGAGTCCACCTCCACTTTTCTCCTTCCTCAAGGTAGAACAAGTTCAGGAATCTTATTTAAGACTTTTAGTTAAAGACTCTTTCATAAACCCCTTCTGATGTTTAGTAGTTCCTTCTGCCTAAATAAACTCTCCTCCAACAGGGTGGGCTCTGGAGGGAGCTGAACATTGGAAGTCTGTGAGGGTCTTCTGGGATTGTGATTTTAATTCAGGAGTAAAGAGATTCTCAGGCTCCTTCCGAAGTTGTCCAAGGTTCGAGAAGGGGTATGTGGATACAGGCGAATGAAGTTAAGAGAAAGCCTAGAGGCTGTAGCCGCTGCAGAAAGGTGGACCCAGATTAATCGTGTGGTAGCGCAACTTCTGCTTTTTGGACTGTATGGGAAGCTAGGGAGAAAAGGGGGAAGCATCTTGCTTTGTATTTGCCTAACTCCCCATCCCACAATAAATTACAACTTCTTTAAATTTGGACATTTTTACATTGTTTACATGACAAGTTTTGTAGACACAGACAGCACTGCTCTTGGTAGTTTGAGTGCCTATGAATGTGAAACTTTTGGTCTTAAGAAGTCTCTTAAGAAGTCCTAGAGTAAGAGACACTCATTCACTAAATCCTAGGTGTCCTCAGGGCTTGTGACCTTCATCACCTAAAGAGGAGCCTCTAGAGATTCAACAGCAAATACTGAGTTAACTGGCAGGCTCAGGATGCCAACTGCCAGGGGTCAGCCACCCCACTTTAAGCGAGCCTCGCAACATGCATGCACGGCCTCCCTCCACTGGGCATTTTGGTAAACTCTGTTTTCCACTGAGGCCAATCTCCATGAGAGATTCTGAAGAAAGACGAATCATCGCAGATTCAGACCAGGAGTTCCCAGAAGTGTGTGCAACATGGCGGTGTGCGTTGGAAAGTAACACAAAATGAGTTCTTTTAAATTCCAAACTCAAACACCATTTTCACCCCCGGGCCTCAACAGGTTAATGGAGTATAATTGCCAACAACAATTCACCCATAACCAGTGAATGAGAATACATATATTTATCATCTGTACTCAGATTACCGCATCAAGTTGAGAGAGAAAAGAACAAAACAGAAAGTAGAGAGAAAATAGAAGTAATAACAGTTCTCACAAATATTGAGATGGAAAAGTCCTGTTGACAACAGCAAAGAAAAAACATATAGCCAGCAAGAGAAGCAAAGCGAAGCCAGCTATAAGGCTTGCAAAAGGAAGCAAATCCAAGATGATAGTATGAATGGTTGACTTGGGTAGCCTGGTGGTTTGAAGGGTTGTGAACTGACAAGCATCCCTTTCTCTGGGGCACAGCACCCGTCCCTGCATGGGTTGACAGAGAAACAGCAGTATTTCTGGAAGGAAATATTACAGTTCACACCCATTTCAAAGAAACAGTTTGGAAAAGAAGCATGGCAGGTGGCCAGGACTCAGGCCACACAATGGAGTTCAGGGTGGAAAAGATCTGTTTGATGTGATGGTTCTTTGCACTGAACTCAGAATCCCCTGCTCCTATCGCAGCCCAAGTGCTGGGGTCTCCATCTGAGAGGAGCCCCCCAGCCCCCAGCGCTCTGAAAGGATCAAGCGACATGCCTTGCAGAAGCTGCTCCAAGCCTTTGACTGACACAGTGTCTGTAACATTCGAAGAGACGGGTTTTTTAATGACTTGAAAACGTCTTTAATCACAGGAGCTAAGCTGCGCGCAGTGCAGGTTCAAGGTGATCAAGATACTCTTGTTCTCCATCTGCATTTTCATCACTTAGATTAATTCATGGTTTAATTGCTTCTCTTCCTGATTGAAGTACCAGAAAGGAGCACATTCATTCCTTTGATCTCATGCTCTCCCAGGCATGGCCAAGGTCAGGCACCGGGCACACGAGGCCTGTGGGCAGATGCCCCGGAAGGGGCCAGGCATCAGGAGACCCTGTGAGCAGTGCCACCCGCCAGAGGCAGGAGTGGCTGGTGGTGAGTGTCCCACAAGGCAAAGCGGGCCTGGCCAGGCCGAGCTGGACTCGGCGGCTTTCACACCAGGCAGCGGCAGCAGAGAAAGGGTGTTGCCCAATAACCAAAAGTAGTCACTCATTGCGGACCCTTGCTTTGGATCATCTCTAGGCCACCATTATAAAAAGAATGTAGCCTCTACTGTCCATCATCTGGCAGGAGCCCCAGGTCTTCTGGCTTTAAGTCGTCATCTTGTTCTTTTGTGGGAAAAGAAAACCTTCCTCTTGCAAAATCTCAGGGATTCTGAAGGGGCTCTGTGTCTGCATCCTGTGATTCCCGGTCACCCTGAGGGTGTCCTCTCTACCAGGAAAGCGGATGGGCAGCTCAGGGCTCCATTCCCCAGGGTATTCATGTGTAACAGAGGCGCACCCATGGCTTGTCTCACCACACACCCAAAAGTAAGGAGAACTAGGTGCACTCTGGTGGCCTAGCAGTTTAGTCCACATATAACGCAAGGTCCCTGGTTCAGAACCCGAGGCAGGGGAGCAACCAAGATGAACAACTCAATAAGATAAAATGCTTCTTTCTCCTTTCTCTTCCTGCCTTCTCCCCTTCATTCCTGCCTGCACCTTTCCTTAAAAAAAAAATAGAGGATGACACAGCACCTTTCTGCAAGGCTCTAAGGCCTTCCCATGATCCCACAAAGGCACATCCACCTGGGCCCACTGCTTTTTACCTTCTCGTCTCATTCTGGGATGAATCTAGGGATGCATAAGGAAGTCATGAGAGTGGCTTAAAGAACAGAAACTCATGATCTCTCCATGTCTGGGTGAGTTCCAGCAGGGTGATGCTCCCTCTGAAAGGGCAGAACCCTTCTTTGTCACTTCCTTGCTTCTGGTGGGGATGACTGTCAATTCTTCATGTTCCTTGGGTAGCAGCTGTGTCAGTCCACCCTTTATGATTCTGTCTTCTATGTGTCTCCTCTGGCTTCGTCTGGTCATCATTCCCCTGTGTGTATCTGTGTACACCCACTTCCCTTGTCTTCAAAGGATGCCAGTCACTGGATCTGAGCCCTTCCTTCTCTGACATGATCTCTTCATTTAATAACATCTACAAAGACCCCATTTCTAAATAAGGCTACTTTCCTAAGTATTGACCATTCATACTTGAACATGTCTTTTATTTTTTTAAGAATTATGTCTAATGCACTTTATTTGCTCATTTTTAGAATATTTTTTGACATCACATTGCCCTAGGACATCGCATAGGTTGTAGGTATGTGTCATTATAAATCAACCTCTGTGTATACGATGTCATCTTCATCATTCAAAAGATACCCCATGGCCTCATGTCTGGAAACTTTAAACCCTCCCTTCCTTCTTGGGCAGAGAAGTTCTGCTTTCTGTGTCTGGCATCTAACCCATGGAAGTCACATGGCACATGTGCTGGAAGAGGACAAAAGAGAAAAGAGGGAGGTAGCAAAACAGAGAGCTATCTTTCCCCTTTGACATCCAAAGAAGGCATCAGAGTATTTTCTAAAACAAAATGACTTCTTTCCTTCACATACTTCCACCATTAGTCTTTCAAGTACATTCATTACCCCACATATTGAAAGCCATCACTTTTTAATGAGCACCTACCACCTGTGACATGTATTTTTATTCATTTTTAAAATTCCTTGTATTCCTCACCACAACTCTGAAAGTTAGATGTATATTTTTTTTCAAAGGTTAGAGACTGAGGCTAAGGAATGCCTGATATCATACAGCCAATAAGGGACAAACCAGGGACAGTGCTGTGCAAATGACAAAGCCAGTCCTTCTGACATAAAGTCGATCCCAGCTCCCTCACCCATAATGGGTCCTCCCCAGCCCCTTCTGCTTTTGCATCTTAGCCTGCCTTAATTTCCTATGGATGCTGTAACAAATCGCCACTGTCTGGTGGCTTAAAACAACACACCTGTATTCTCGTATGGGTCCAAGGTCAAATTCCAAAATCAGTTTCACTGTGCCAAGGTCAGGTCTGGGCTCCCACCAGAAACACAGGGAAGGATCCCCTCTTCTCTCTTTTGGCCTCTAGGGGCTGACAGCCCTTGGCTTGTGTTTGTATCACTCCAATCTCTACCTCCACGGTACTTTGCTGTCTCTTCTTTGTGTGTGTGTATGTATAATCTGCTTTCTTCTTAAAAAGAGCTAGGATCCATTCAAGATCCACTTAGATAATCTGAGACAGCATTTCCATCTCAAGCTCCTTAACTTTTACCTTCAAAGATCCTTCGGTCATATAAGGAAACACTCACGGCTTCCAGGGACTAGGATGTGGACATACCTTTGTGGCTATTATTTAGTCAACCACCCCGCCCTTTCTGGCTCTATCCTTTGCACCTGACTTGCAGCCAGTGGGTTTCCTGTCATCCTGACTCCTTCTAGGAGCAGAGGGTGAGTGGGGATTGGGTGAGAGAGACTCCTGTGTGAGTCTGCTGAGAAGACTGCCACTAGAATACTCCAAAGAGGCACCCGGGAGCTCTCTGTGTCTGGATTTTTTAAAAATGGTTGTAATAATGCTTGTTTGAAAAGGGGGTTAGAGATTCTCTGCTGGAGAAGAAAGTGTAGGCTGTTTTCGATGCTGGATAGCTGCTTTGAGCCTCCAAGATCTCATAAAATAGCAGTCTGGCAGAGCTGAGATGAGGAAATTATTGTCCTGCTGGGGAAAGAATTCTTCAGAGTGAGCGGGAGGAGGGAAGAGACCATTCATTGACCAATGACAAGACCAACTCTTCGGGCTGCTATGGCAGGAAAGGGAATCATCACCTCCCTACTCGCGACCTTTCCAATGACAGACATCATTACAGATTGGTCACAAGTTCCTGGGTTAAGAAATCCCCAAACGTGCATCAGACTTTCCTGCAGCCATACCTAATGTTGAAACTTTCCTGTCACTTTCTGTATGAAGCATTTAATGGTAAACGGATTTCATACACATTGGCTGCAAAGCATGCAGCTCCTTTGCTGAGAGCATTTTAGGGTTGTGTGCTATCCTGAGGCCAGCAGTCCAAGATCTATATCAACTCTTAATGTGAGGTTCCAGGAGTGCCCTGGTGGATTAGTGTTAAGTCTATGGCTCCGATGTAGTCCACATAAACCCAAGGACCCAAGTTTGTAACCCGGTGTGGGGCACATGGAAGAGTAACGAAGTCAAACAAGTAAATACATGAAAAAAGTTTCTTCCTCTCTCTCCCTTCCTGCTTGCCTACTTGCCTTCATTCATTCCTACCTGCTTCCTCCCTCTTAAAAAAGAAGTGGGGCTCTGGGTACAAGGATTTGGGATGTTTGGGGAAAATTGTCTGCTGCTGTGCAACAGAGCTAGTTAACATCTTTGTATGTCTGCTCAATCAAATTAGGCAGGCTGAATTTGTCTTCAGTGAGAGGCAGGACTGTGCTCTTTGAAATCCTGGAGAACAGTCGTGTGGATGGACAAGCATGTCATTTTGATCCATATTAGGACACTTTTGAAAGTGAAGGGGGCATGACTAATAATTAAGGTGGACTCCCAGGCATAAGTCTGGACTGTCTCAATGTACTGTCTACTGTGGGTGACATGAACTTCCACATGACTGGCCTCCACGTGACTGGCACTGGGCAAAAGTTAGAAGTAGATGTATTTATTTGATTCTCCTCCCTCTCATTTCCGCTTCCCCTGCCTTTTATTCTGAAAGCCATCACTTTGAAACTTGATCGGAACCTTTTTCTGCATCTTATGTATCATTGAAGAAGCTAGGAACTCAGAAAAGAGTGACTTGTGGTCACCCAATAACATGAAGACAGGGTTCCAAGTTTATTTCTCTCTCCACTGATGGCCAGGGCTGTCCTGCACTGCCTGCAGGGTTCCTGTGTGTCAGCTCATCTGGAAATGCCTCCTCTCTCTACTGCCTTCCAATGCTTTGGTCTCTAGAGGTGACTGTATTAGGAAGCACTATAAGAGCACTTTGGAATGGGGGCGGGCATGACCTGAACTTTCACAAAAGGGCTTCTGTGGACAAGGTCTCCACACAGAAGGATGCATCTCAGATGTTGCCATTTTGCCTCCTGGTAACAGATTTGCCAAGGGGAAAATTAGATACAGGAGGACTTCTTGGGACATACACATGGGTAGTTTCTATTATTCTTGTGCAGAAGAGGAGAGTAAACGAGAGAACCTAAGAGTGGTGCTATGGTGGAAGAAAGGGAAAAAGAGAAAGGAGTGAAAATGAAGAGAAATGAAGGGGGAGGAATTGGGGAAAGAGGGAAGAGGAGAAACGGCAATGAGAGATGGAAAATGGAGCAGAGATGGAGGGGCATGAAGAGGAGCAGAGAGAAAGGATTTTAGCATTCCCCAGTAATCCTGTAGAGTTCATGCTGAGATCAGTATTGGCCTGGAGAAAGAGAATGAGTTTGGAGGGATGCCCACTAAGACACCAGTGACAATGCTAGTATTACAGTGGGTGTGTTTGAGGCCAGCTCTGGAAGTTACCTTTGAAGCCACTTCTCTTGTTGAGAGGGACCTGAAGTACATAGTTATGAGTTACTACGTCCCGTGTTACGTGAGGTCTTCTGACTCAGCCCAGGCACCTTTCCTCACCAACTCACCACCACTTTGAAACAAA
>RJWH01006846.1:16782-48368 GCA_004363575.1 Solenodon paradoxus
TCTCTCTCCATCTCTCTCTCTCTGTCTCTCTGTCTCTCTCTCTGTCTCTCTCTCTCCATCTGTCTCTCTCTCTCTCCATCTGTCTCTCTCTCCATCTGTCTCTCTCTCTCTGTCTCTCTCTATCTCTATCTCTCTCTGTCTCTCTGTCTCTCTCCATCTGTCTCTCTCTCTCCATCTGTCTCTCTCTCTGTCTCTGTCTCTCTCTGTCTCTGTCTCTCTCTCTGTCTCTCTCTCTCTCTCTCTCTCTCTCACACACACACACACACACATACACATTTATCCCTGCATTTTACAGTTCTGATGTCTAAGAATATGTCACCACATTTATGGATATGATAATTGTGCAAGAAAATCATTTTTCACCATGAATGGACTAACTGTTAAATTGGTAATTTTATGGGGTTTTGCTTTAAATAACAGTTATGTTTCTTATTTGATTAATCAGAAGCTCTTTGCAAATTAACTTCTTAATGCTTGTCTCTGATTCTTGCTTTCAAAATAAGAATCCATCCAACTCGATTTTATGCCCAAAGAGAAGAGGTATTTCTGGCAATTTTCTCTAATTCTTTCCTAAAGATAAAAGATCCAGAAGGTCCAAAAGCCTCAGAGATATTCTAAGCTCTTCTTTTACTTTTGCCCGTACTACTAATTTGCCATTCCTCTCTATTGTTCTTTCCCATCATTTCCAGGCTCAACCCTGCTTGTCTGTTCCTTGATCTCTCTGCTTGTATATTTAAAAAAAAAAAAAAGAAAAAAAAAACCCTCCTATTTCTCAAGATGTAATGACTTTCAGTTTGGTTCTGTTTTGATGACTCCAGTCTTCCTACCACTACTGCCAAAATAACTTCCTATGACCTAATTCTCACTCTAGCATCACTTCCTACAGGCAAAAAGTATTGCCTGTAGGAAGGAGTCCAAACTTATCACCATGGTATTCCAGGCCTTCATGACTCAACCCTAAATTCTGGAAGGATGGCTAACTTCCCCACAAAGACGTATTTGACACACAAATTGTGACATCTTGACATTCACAAATCGTGAATGCTCGTTATCTTCACTAGCTCCCTCTCCTTGTTGTGCCCTTGGACTTGTATTGATGACCCCTCTTTCTTCTCCCATCATTCCTCCTTGACAACTACTCAAAGTGTGATCCATGGTTTCACAGCATCTGCGTCAGCTGGGAGCTGATTAGAAATGCATGGACCCTTGGCTTACACACTAAATCAGAATCACTAGGTCATTCTTAGGCCTACCAATAATTGAAATACCCTGTTCCAGACCATGACAATATTCTTTGGAAGTTACTGGAGTTAAAATATGAAGTACTTAATTATGTTTTGACTCATTTCCTTTCATCCTCTGTTTTGATGCCATTGGGTCGTCCATGATATGAATTTTGTCACTTTTCTTTTCTACCTCCTGTGCATTTCCTTCCTTCCTAATCCAGTTCAGACTCCACATTCCATCCTCATCACCCCTCCCTTATGCACATCCTTAGCTACCCCACTTCTCCCTCTTACCATCCTTTTGCCCCCAAACTCAGTTAACAACCTTTCCATGTTCAGTCACTGACAGAACTCACTTTAAATTTATGACAATTTTTCGTTGAACCTCAGCACTGCCCAAGTGTCCGGACACATTTCCAGGTATATTCTCACATCCTCCAACCTTCATCCGTCTCCTTCCTCAGACGGGATGGCCTTCGTATTTCAATAAGAAAATAGAAGCAGTGATAGAAGACCCAACTTTACCATCCTATCACCCACCTGTCCGGTTGCATTTGACATGCATTCTCTGCTTTACCTCATTACAGAGGAGATAAAAAATGTTTTGCACCTCTCTAAGGAAAATGTCACCACTTGAACACACTCCCCTCCTGCATTCTCTGTATTCTTGACTTTCTCCCCCTTTCTAGAGTCATCACTTCCAGAGTATGAAGATACTACCATAGCTCTGATCTTTAAAAATTACCCTCCCTAAGGCTGGCACTATGACCCCTGTGACACCATGTTTCTGCTCTCTTTTAAGGCTAAACTTTCCCAAACATTGTCTGTATTTGCTTCTGTACTTATTTGTCTCACAATCTCTCTCCAACTCACAGCTCTCAGGTTTTTGTCCTAACCACCTGAAGAACTCATTCTTGACACAGTCAACTCTGTTCTTCATTCTGCCACATACAAGCTGTGCTTTTTTTCGTTCATTGACAACAAGATTAAGCAGTATGCTCACAGTCGGTCACACAGTCTTCTCTAACCTTCACTGGGTTGTGCGTCTTCTGATTCTCTTCCAACCTTAACATGCCTCCTCGGTCCCTCAAGTCTGGACAGGCAGAACAGTATGGTGGGGCAGAATCAGTCTTAATGGACAGACTGTCTTTATTCTGCCTCTTATCTTGAGTTTTTAGGGTCCTTCTGAGGATCTCTGCAAGACTTTCAGATCTTCTGGTTTATTCCCTCACTTGATTATGGTCTCTGTTCAAAGATCATCTTCTCAGAGACATTGGACAGTCCTAACAAGATCAGCACATGCACTACTCCATGTCTCACTCAGTCTATCTCATTGCCCAGCTTTATTGTCTCCATAGCACTTTAATTATCTCCTAGTCTGTAGCTGGTCTCCCCTGTCCCAAAAATGTAAGCTCCCCGAGGGCAGAGACACTGTTTTTTTCATGGCTAGCACCTAAAATGCTACCTAATCTGTAGTACTTGCTGAGTGAATGACTGAACAAATGAATGACTATGTGTGTTGATGGCAGAGACTGTGGTGATATTCAGAGATATCCATACATATGGTCCCACCTGTCTTCAAGTTGAGGGACATCCTTATATCTTTCTTGTATCTTTCTTCTCCTTCTACACCCCAAGTCCTGGCACAAGGCAACAGACTGGTAGTGTTACCTATATTAATTATAGAAATAAATGAATGGCTGGATTTCAGATAGACCATCGGTGGTGACTTTCTGTTGCCTCTCGGTACAGTGACAAGATCTGACAAGTTCTTCAGCAACATAAATGTTGTGATCAATAGCAGTGTTTTCATAGGGAAAATAAAGCAAGACACTTGACATTAGGGCTGCCTCTTATTCAGAGGATGCAAGATTGTAATTTTAAAGATGATCCTTTGTGTCATGACCCTCCCCTCACCTCACCCCTCGCTAGCTTGTCCGGCTTTAGATACATCTGCACATCCTGCCTTAATTTGATTAGCGACAGATGCTATTATCTGAGGAAATCTAAATTGCCTCTTCCTGTGCTAATGAACTACTGTACCAAGTGCGTGGGGATTTGAGAACAAGATAGATTTATTAATGAGAGCCTAATTAAAGGGACAGTTACAGAGTTCTTGGAAGGTTGGTGGTGAGGGGAATGGTTCTAGTTCTTATAAAGATTGACATTTTTCTTATCACAGAATGAAAATGTTTTCTATCGCGTTTGAATTTTTTAAATGTCACAATTTAGAAACTGAACATAGAGTTATGTTTAATTAAATGCAATAGAGTGTTTCACCCTCCTCCTGTTTGAGGGTGGGGTCTGTAGACCCTCCTGTCATAGCTCTCTGCTAGTCCCCTCCACAACCAGTCCTGTTGGTTTTTTCCCCGCCTAACTCCACTCTGAAAAACAAATGCTTTTCTTTCATCCTAAAGTGGAAGCCTGCATCAGAGGCTCCTGGAAGTCCTTATGGTGGACACACTGCCTGTATTGGTGACCTTGCCCTAAAAGTCCTTATGGTGGACACACTGCCTGTATTGGTGACCTTGCCCTGACCTTCTGTGCTGGAGACAGGTGTGCTTTGACTTTGCAAAGACGTGAAGTCTTGCTGGTCCTGTTCAGAAATGGGAATCAGTGGTTTGGTTTGCTTTCCTAAGCCAATCTAATCATCATTAAATATTGTGAAGAAATGCTTGGTTTCACTGGATGAAGAGTTACCCATTGGGCAGCAGGGAGGAAGACAGAGGACTCCCATCAGAGATGGGGTGAGGAGATCAAGACTTGGTTCTCTGTATGGCACGAGAGTCCATTCTCATTCAGCACAGACTCCACCACTGTCAGAAATCTTGACACCTTCTCTTGATTTTCTAGAATCCCTGGGAATCTCTACATCAGCTACCAACAACCACCAGAGTTCCCAGAGAGCTCCTGGAGGTGACCATCATAGGCCCATGATGGCCAAGGTGAACGAGGGCTGATTTGCTAGCTGTCAGAGAGAGAAGACGAAGCCTGGAGAGGTCTGACCCCACCAAGGTCACTGGAGACTATATTACAGTGAGCCAGCAAAGTTGCAGAGGAGAAAGTGCTGCTCTCCTGGAGCAGTGAGCTGCAATAGAAAAAACACCTGCGAGGAGGCAGGAAAAAGATCTCTTCAATGAAGAGAACCCATTTCTTTTGAAAACCATTCTCTAAATTATCCTTAGTAGCCCCTTCAGTTGAGTCAAAGGGGTCTCCTTTCTCCTTACACCTCCAGTCATATGGAGAAGGGAGATAGGCAAGGAAGACTACGCCTTTATTTTTGTCAACCACCAATTGTGTTTAAAATGTTTGCTTTGCTTGCAGAGGCTCTGGCATTAAATGTCCCTAGACACGTTTTCTTATTCTTTGAAGACTCACACAAGGATTTCTCTGAGAGTGTTGTGACTTGGACTACAATTTTTATAACAGACTTGAAGAACAGAGGAGGCCAGTTTTCCAGCTGTCTGTGTGAGAATTATCTCATCCACTTGCATAATGAATAGCAGTCCATTCCTTGAGATTTCCCCAGCCGGTCCACTGTGTCTTTTATCAAACAAATAGAAGCGCACAGTGAACTCATCAGCTCCCACGTGCAGGACTCCGTGGAGTTTTAAAATCAGTCTCCCCTTGGTAAGAAATCACACTGCTTTCTTGAGCTGCTACCCTGGAGAAATTACACAGTCTAGTGATGCTGTATCTCTGCTGGGCTTGCCCAGAGCAAAAACATCAGCATCCTGGGTTGGAAGAGCAGGGAGGCAGGACAAACCTGGCTAGAGGGGCCCCCAGAGACAGGCCCCAGCCATCTACCTGAGTGTCTGAAGAGCTGTGGTCAGCTCTGGCTCTCTGCAAACTTTCTTGATCAACGTCAGTTCTACTTTGTGGTCCCTTGAGACAGAGTGCCCTGGCCTTGCAGACAAGTGGTGGTGTCAGACAAGGTGTCGGGTTGGGTTTGGGCCCACCAAAATGGCTGGGACACAAGCAAAGGCTCCCACTTACTTGCTGGGGAGAAGACTTGGGGAAAGGGATTCCAACAGAAGACTGAGGTTCAGGTCTGGGTTGATCCCATGGGAACGGTAACAAAACTCCACTGAAAAAGAAAGAGCCAGATGGCACCAGCTTCTCAACGGACAAGAGTTCTTGGAGTCAAACCGGCTGCCCACCAGCTCTGCAGTGAGGCTGGGGGGGCGGTCATAGATCACGTCTGAATATAACCCTGGAATTGAGATATGACAACACTGAATCAACCCACGTGTTGGTTAGGAAGACTCAGCATCACACAGAAGGCAGAGTCATCAGAGGGAACCCAGAGGGACCAGGATAAAAATAACCCTGTTTGACTGGCAGGAAGTGGAACCTGAAAATCATCCCTGAAGTGTTCTTAGAAGTCGTTGTTTTTACACGTCTCATGTTTTAAGTACCTACTATGTGCCACTTTTTGGTGAACTGTTTCTGATGCTTATAACAACAGGGACAGAAAGTTATCACCGCATTCTCTCATCCTGAGAAACGGAGGCCAAGAAAATTCTAGGCCACTTGCTTCAGATCTTAGAGCGAGAATACTAAAGCTGGATTTTAAGCCAAGTCTAGTTGAGTCCAAAGCTTGTCCTTTGCCCTCCTTATGCTCTTTCATATAGAAGATTGCTGCTTTGCTCACAGATAGGAGAGACACTCCAGTTTTGGGAAAGTGGAGAGATTATCCACATTGGAAACTGGGGTATACAAATGCGGCAGACACACGCAAGGCCTCCTGGGACTCGGAGCCCTAGTCACACCCAGCTCCACTCATCTGCTCCCAGCCAGGCTCCTATTGGCTCAAGGACAAATGTGTCAAGTCAGTGGTTTTCATGTTTTTAGTGTGAGTTTGGGTCCAGAGCAACCAGCGACTGGTGCTTTCTACCCCTTTGACTCAGGAGGGAGATGCTTCATGGGTCTTCCTGTGCCATCACACTGTACTCAAGGAATTCCACTGAGGAGTGACAGCCAGGATAAGGTTTCCCCACAGATTCCTAGACTTCAGTAAGGCCAACGTAGTACTGTCAGAGGAGACTGCTATTTGTGTGGAAGGGGTCAGGGAGACAATCATGGCTACTTTGGGGGATTTGGAGGCCATATTGGAGGTCTTATCCAGATGCTACAGCTCTCCAGCAAGCCTGCATGCTGGCCTTCCCCAAACTCCAGCATGGCTGGGTGGGGACATCATGGCACTTGCCTGCAGCAAAAGCCATGGTACATCACTAAGCTGCTGACTATAGTTGAAAAATGCAAACCTCTCACTATTTACTGGAGTTCCTGGTAAGAGTATAACATTTAAGTCTCTCAGGACGAGAAATTTCTGAACTATTTCTTTTGCCAAGGTGAGACACAGAGAGAGACAGTTACACATCAATGAGAGGAGGACTTAGGATAGGACTTGAATCTCCTCAGTGATTATAAGTGAGTTTTGCTTTGTTTTTCTGAAGAAGCGATAGATTCAGCCACTGCACACTGTATCCCAACAAGAACTCTATAAATTCATCAAGTGAGGAGGATGATGTAGGGGTTTGGAGGTCCCCATATTTTGATCCCACCAACAGTCACTTATATCCAGGATCCTAGATTTTATTTTCTCTATTTCGGGCTGAAATGGTTGGCTTTGAGCTTAGGCATCCTATGACTTTTTCTATGTCCCTCCCAGAACCTCCTTGTTGAGCACAAGGTCCCCTTAAATGTCGGGTCCGTGTCGGGGTTCCAGTGCCCAAGTTGGGATCTCGTTTGGGTTGGCCCCACCTGCTCTTCACCAATTTCCACTCTTCGAACAGATGCCTTCCTTGTCGTTAGAGGAGGCATTTCTGGGACAACAGGAAACAGAAAGAGCTATCACTTCTTCACAGCTGCCCTCTCTTGTCAGATAACTGTGACATCACTTAAATATAAGGACACGAAACAACAGAGACCTCAAGGAGGCACATCTGGTAACATCCCACATCCCCAGGCACACGACTTAAATCACAGATGGAAAGATGAAGAATTGCAAAGAGAGGAAATGGTCAAAATTATCTTCCTAGGTGGCTGCTTTTCCACTTTGGCATGTCAAGGAGTTACAAATTATAAAAGTACTTGAGAACTCTTTGGTCATGAAGGTAGACGGAGGACTGCAATGGAATCCCCAAATCTCATGCCTTTGGACAACTGTCCTCATTCTTTCTTATGAAGTTGTCCTTATTCCATGGAGGAAATCTGAGCAGCAGTATTTCAGGAAGGATAGTCTCCACATAAGGACCATGGATCACACCTGACCCAGGTCACTTCTGCCCTGACCGTCCTCCACGAACTAGACCCCACCCAGCCTTCTCGGAAGAGAAGATAAACAGAATAGATAGCTTTATGAGGAGGATGGTCCCTTTCTGACTTGAAGTTCTGAGGTCTTCTTCCAGAAGGCCAGATAGGCTGGCATTTAGCAGTTTGGGTGGAGGGGAATTGTGAACAGGAAAATGTAGGTGGATGGCTTGAATGAGGTTAGTGAAAAGAAATGTTGTCAGATGTTCAATGTAAACATTCTGGTGGACTTGATTACTCATTTGGACAGCATGTGTTTATTGGACCATTGAGCTATGTACAGATGCAGCTGGTCCTTACTTGGAGTTTTACATCATGTAGGGAAGCACATACGAGACAGATACTATGCTCAAAAATCGATACAACCTGATGCGTGTTACTACAGAAAAATGTCACGGTTCTGCAAGAGCACACACATGAGGCCTGACTCCATCTGGGCAGGGATTCCTCTCTCAGTGTTTTTTCACCATTTTCCCAAATGACTTGGTTATTCAACTTAAGATTTGAGTTCCTTCAAGGTATGTTGGTTTTCCAGCATGTGTGTCCCTGGGATGAGATCATCTGAACCTCATATTAGAGTCATTACTGAAGGAATGAGCATTCAGCTGGATGAAGCCTTAGGAATATAGGGTCTAAATTCTTCCCACTTCCCAGAGCAGGAGAGTATAGCTGAGATTACAAACATTAAACCAAAATAATCATAGTAGCCAACATTTTCCAGAAAAAGATAAACAATAGATACAATAGATATCCATAGATATGTGAATATATACAGATGCATGTATATATGAAATAATAATGCAACATATGGCATTATATTAATAAAATAGAATCATATATAGCATAAATTTTAGGAGAGCTATGTGTGTATATGTGCCTATGTGTATATATAGACAGAGAGAGAGAGAGATTTATTTTAAGGACATGGCTCAGGCTAAGGTCAAATGGCAAGTCCAAACTCTGCAGGGTGGCCTGGAGGCTGAGATCCAGGAAAGAAGTCTGTGCTGTAGTTCAAGTTCAAAGGGCATCTGTTTCAGAATGTCTTCTTGTTTGATCAACGTCAGTCTTGGTTCTAAAAATCTTTCAGTTGATTGAGTGAGGCCTACCCACATTAGGGAAGGCAATTTAATTCTCAAAATTCATCAATTTAAATATAATTCAGGAACCCTGGTGGGGTAATGGTTAGGTTAATCGCCTCCAAGAGAACACAAACCATGTGCCTCTGGGTTTGAGTCTCGGGCCCAGTGGGAGAACCATCAGGATGAACAACTAAATCAAAGTAATAGAATGTTTCTTACTCCTCTCTCCTCCTGCCTGCCTGCTTGCCTGCTTGCCTTCATTCCTGCCTGCACTTTTCCTTTAAATAAATATTCATCCAAATACACCCTCACAGAAACATCTAGAATAATGTTTGACCACATATCTAGGCATCCTGACCCAGTCAAGTTGACATATAAAGTTAGTCATCACAACAATCTTCAAGTTAGTTTCAATTTCGTGTGACAGGGGAAAAAGTCATGGGTGCTCTGCAGTATTGGACAAGACTTCTGGAGGTGAGTCGGGCATGTTGAGGATAGGAACCAGGGTGTAAATAGCAAATGCAGAATGTTGAAAAGGAGATGATGTCAGAAACTAGTTTCTCAGTGTTTCCCAAATCAAGAATATCTGGCACTGTGACTAAGAGACTGTCTCCATTATTCTGATTCACAATGAGCTCCAACTCTGGGTCAGGAGTGGGTGCAGGATGGCGTACAGGCTCTTCAATGCTCCGTACTGGCCCTCTCCAGCTCAGAAAACTATTCTAGTCTTATTCTCAGGAATTCTATCCTTTGTGACTAGAAAAATAGTGGGAAGCACTGTCCACGATTCAGAGCTTTCATATCTGCCAGGACTTTGTGGACAAACAAAGCATGTACCCGAGCATATTCTAATTTTCCGTTAGCTATCTCATAACATGTATAGATGGGTTAATTCCTCAAGGGCAAAATCTTATCACCTTACTTATCCCTGTGTCTTGAAAGCTCACTAGGATATTCTGTGTGTATTACATGATGGAAGTGGCTTGATCCCTAACGAAGAGGGACAAAAAAGTAAGGTGATAATCCCACCCCTGGTCACCACACTTAGTTCCTTCGTGAAAACCAGAGCATTTCTCATTTCCCAAAGTCCAGTGCTGAAAATACTTTCCCCTTATTCTCAGCCTGACCACCCACAGCCACAACAGTATTGCGTAGATGAATATTGAGCTTCCTACCATTTTGTGCATCATTATCTTTTCCTAGCCTCATGGCAGCAGGGGAATTCTCCCTTATTTCATGCTATACACCACAGCAACCTTGCATTTCAGCTTGCCAGCTGAAGGGACTATTGCAAATGGGTAGATTTCCACAGACCTACACAATAGCTCTAATTGCTTGGGTTTGCAGTGTAAGCGGAGGACGTTTGATTACTAGCTGTTTTGTACCATGAAAGTGCATATTAATTATTTAAGGCATGGGCTTATAATTATGGTAAGCCTTAAGTAATTACCTATAATTTTGGCAGGGGTTAGAAAAACTGATAGTCTAGCAAATTCAGGTTTCAGTCATTAGTAAGATGATAATTAATTTAAATTGCAAAATGAAAATTATGCAATTTATCTCCCCAATAATGCATAAACATTACAGTGATTGTCAGTTTCAATGGACTATAAAAACCAGAGCAGCAATGGGCAGTCAGGGGCAATTGCGTCCTACTGGTCTGTCCATTCCTCCTTGGGTGAGCAGTGGGGGCTGTAGTTTTACTTTCAGCAGGAAAGCCATGAGCTTTTTAAAGGAGAGGAATAAAAGAAGACTAAAGCAATAGATCAAGATAAATGTTAAATAACAGTAGATTTTTTTGCATTAGAGCAAAAGGAAGAGTCTCATATAGGGACTATAATCCGATCTCAAAATGCTTTTTTCCCATTTGAATGGGATTATCAAACCTCTTTTACAGATGGAGAAGCTAAGGCTCAGAGAGGGAATGAGACTTTCTGGCAATTTTACTGCTGGAACTGGAATCCAGCTTTTGATACCTTGAAGTGTCTTCTCTTAACTTCCTCTTAGAGCATTAGGGTTCAACACTCATTCAGCAGCATGTAAGGCATTATATGGGCTGGCTTTGCCTGGCAAACACTGCCATGTTGTATTGTCACAGGAAACTATCGGCCTAAAGTCTTTTCTCCTTTGGGTGATCACCATACCTGTCAAATGAAGCTCAATCCCCGCTCCCCTGTGAAGTGCTTTATGCGGCAAGAATTTGTTAGCCCTTGTTTCCATATTTCCTGGTAAATGTCTAAAATGTGATTCAAATACATAAAAACAAACTATAATAAAATATCTCCCTAACTGGACTTAAAGCAATGTGTCCTGACTCATATATTATTGGCAGTCAGTAAAAGCTGAGGAAATGTGTATTAACTGAGTCAATCAATTAATCAATCATTTATTACTTCTCCACTCTGCTTATTATCTTATGTCAAAGGCAGTGAAGACTTGAAAGCAAGCTAATAGTATCTAGCTGCTCAAGGCATGACAATCCAACAAAAAGAAACAAACAGCAGATGAAAGACTAAATGACAATGCAAACATATTTATCATCATTGAACAAACTATCACCGTTTTATAAGTGTTTGCAGAGAGAAGTTATGAATTTTTCCTCTATTGCAGTCCTCTAAGAGTGGCCCAGCCACCTATCTGCTTTTCTTAATCAAGTTCAGTTTTATCTTGATGGAAGAAGAGAAATATTTCCTGTTGTCATCCTCTAATTACAGGATGATGGCAACAATAAATATTGACTGAGCCCTTAATCGGTGTGAGGCTCCATGCTGGGAAATAGGACACCGAAAAGAACAAAATCCAGCCTGTGTATTAGTCAGGAAGACAGATTTCAGCAGCATGAGTGTAGCAAAATAGGATGCATGTTTTTAACCAATAAGAGCTATAAGAGAGGGTCAAAGAGGTTACTATGGAGAAGGTAAGAGGGAGGAGAGGGCAAGAGTAGTTCCAATGCTGTGGCAGAGGGAACTCTGATGGTGGGATTGGTCTGGAGAGATACCCTGCAAGATTGAAAAAAAAAAAAAAAGATTTTGATAATCAGGGAAGAATGGGCATTCCAAGAATAATAACATGATCACAAGCATGAGTCATGTTTAATTTGCACCATTGGTCTTTCAGGCTATGGAATCTTGATGATCTATTAGGGTAATATCTCCTGCAGATTGCTGGTTGATTTCCATATCCTAGGTTAATTCTATTTCCCAAAATTCCATGAGGAGTACTATGTGGATGGTCCTCTGGCAATAATACTCCATGACCTCAAAGTGGTTCAAGGTGAAGGCACGTCCCCTTGGAAAATGCCGTTCTGTAGAAATGATGTTTTAGCAGGAACTGAAAAAGGAGCTGTATCCTGAGTGGAATAGTTATGAGTGTAGTGTTCCCTCTTCCAGAAGTCTGAAACTCATGCTTACAACATAGTATTTTTAGATGGAATTTGCCTGATTAGGAAATTTCATTTCCAGAATTCTGAACCCAGGACTTGGAGAAATAACTCAGAGGTATAACTCGAGAAAAAGGAAAATGAGTAATTCTTCTCACATGATGATCCTATGCTGGATATTATGGAAAACACAAGACAATGATCACACAATTCTTGCCCTTAGGAAACCTTGCCATTAAAAAAGGATAAGAGGTCAGATCAGACAAGTACAAAGAGAGCTTTATTTTTAGGGAGACTATAACTATCATAAAGTCGTGAGTGCAAGTCAGTAGAAAGTAGGATTGCTTTGGCTGGGAGTATTGACTACCATTTTTAATCAAGTCTTTGGCAGTATTAGACTCAGTCTTAAAAGAGAGGCGGGATTCCTTAAGTTAGAGATGAGGGAAGAGATTCTCAGAGAGGGAGCAGTGCCTACAGAGGCAGACAAATAGGTGGAAAATCACCCACCCATAGATGTTCATTGGAATACTTTGGCTGCAAGTGACTAAAAAATAAAGTTAGCATGGCTTAGGTTAAAATGGAAATTGACAATATAACTCACAGCATTGTGGGTAGTATAACTACTCTTAATGATACATGGGACAAGCTTGAAAATGATCAGAAGTTGCAGTCTCATCTCTGCTTCTCTAGGCAGGTCATTTTCATTCTCCTTGACTATCTTCTCCTGATGGGAACCACTGTCCTCTTAGCGTGCCTCCCAACTCTGCTACCAAGGAGGAACTCAGATTCTCATTTCAGTTCTACGTCCTGTGCCAATGCTCAGGTTGCCTGCCCACCCTGTACCCACAGCCATGGGCAGAGGGAGGATCCTGTAAAATCAGAACTTTTAAGAATATGAGCATCACTTCTAAAACCTCATTTGGAATTGGTGAAAGAGCATTTTTAAGAAGGAGAAGAGGGGGTAGGGAATGGTGGGATAAAATATGAAACATTTCCCAGAAGAAAAACAAGAGCACAGGCTGGTCAAATAATAGATACTTCAATATGCACAGTAGGTAAGACATGGTTGTAAGTGTTGGTCAGAGTAGGGAATGCATGAACACTGTCCTATGAAGTGTGAACTTCATACTGCATGCTGCTGAAGACAATGTTTAGCCCTGACGAGTTTTGGGTAGATGCTTTTTATAGTATCATTTTACCTGGCTTTTTACTCGGTCTCTATTAAATCAAGTCGTGATGGATGAGATTAAAGGAGATCTATTAAACAGAAATAAAACTTGAGATTTTATCACAAAGACCAGCAGATAAAGTGGATAGGATAGAGATAATAATAAAAGCATTCACATTGAAAGCACTTTACTTACAAGACAATGACCAGTTGTAATTGTGAGGGCTGTGTGTGCAGAAGACCCGGCAGAAGCTGAGATGGTGGAGTTCAGAGGCATCTACGGCCCTGAAATACACCTCCCTGCTGTCCTGAGCCCACTGCTAGTTCATCAGATGCGTCTTGGTAGAGCCACACTTCCAAGACTATGTATTAACTCAACTGGCAACCAGGTCCTAGCTCATTTTTCATAAATCATATCTACTATGTAGAATATGAAAAATGTTGACTTTATAGAGACTTTATTCATAGTTTTCCTTTGGAGACTGAGCACAAGTTCTTCTCCATCCCAAAGACATGGCAGGTGACCTTCCCCCAAATGTTCTGATGTGTCCAGAGCAGGCTTTTCCTCATATGCGTCACCTGGTATGTGGAACTAAAGGTCAGCCAGGGCCCTATGAAGTCCAGAGAAACTAATACCCCTACCTTAAAGAATAAAGATGACCTAGATATAGGGTCAGCTTCAGAAACCATTTTTCACCAAAGAAACCCATCTTAAGGCAGCAAACACCTAGAGGTAATGTTTTGTAATATGAAGTCATCCCTTCATCTGAGGATCCCCTTCTCTCCCCTGGATACCCTAAACCCCCACTTCTTAACATGGGATATAAATTATTGGTCTGTCCCATTTACTTTAGAATTTATAGCCATATAAATTCTCCACATGTATTTGGTCTTTTTCTCCTGTTAATCTGTCCAATGTTAATTTGCTCAACCAGCCCAAGAACTACCTTGGATTCATGGATGGGAAGATTTTCCCACACCTCTATAATATCTTGCTTTCTCTGGCACTAGAACTGGAGAAGGCTTTGCAAAATTTCCTGACATTTTGCCATCTAAACTGCCTTATCCAAGGAGAAAGCATTGTTTAGAGGTCTTCCCAAGGTCTCAGACTTCCCAAGTTTTGTTCTGACTTTCCATTACTCATTTTCTTTGATCGGGATATACTTGCTAGGGAACCAAAGAACTCTGGTTCTGGGCTTGAGCAGTTCTTTGTGGGATGACGTTCGCTTCATATGGGACAATGGTAACAAGTCTAGCACTGAAGTGCTGACTCGTCAAGAAATGATTATAGGTGAGCTGAGTCAGGAGTTTGAGAGCAACAAATGAGCTAGAAAGAGTACCAGTTATTCTTCAAAAGGGCTTCAAACACATGCTGACTTCCAGTCTCCTGGCTGATCCAATCACAGTGAGGCCATGCCTTATCTTAGGTAAAGATTAGGTATGGAATTGCTAAAGAATCTGCCTTTCACACAATCGTCTAGACCTCACTGCCTAAGGTGCCATTTGTGGACATGAGACAAACCCAATGCCAGAGACGGGGGTCAATACAGAGCAGCTGATCAGGCTAGATCAGATTTTGTCTGATAACATCTGAAAAGTTTCCTTTGGGTGAGAGGCATGCTGAGAATAGGTGGCCACACAGGAGCAATAGGAAAGAAAAACAACAGATATCACACCTGTGCCAGAAGCCTGCTTCAGAGGTTGACATAGGGTCTTTGAAGGTCATCATGGGTTCACCCTGAGAGGGTGAGAAGACCCCTGAATGGGCAACATCCAAATCACTTTCAATGAGAGGGGCTATGGACATGAGCTAGCTGACCGTGTTAGTCTAAGTAAGGCCAATTCTCTTATTCACAGCAGCTTCCAGGCATGGACCAGGGCTGAACGCTGCAAAGACTCCAAGAAATAAGTAGGTATGGAGATCTCATTTTGGTGAACCGATGTTCTGGGAAGGGCTGGGAGCCCAGGAAAAGATAAGGGCATGAGACAAGGTGGCTGGGGACGGTAGAGTGAGTTTCAGGCAGAGGTCAGTGTTTTATCTCTGAGGCGCACACCTGCAGGTTAGAAGGAAGAGAAGTAGGAAGAACTATGACTCCAGGTTGTACCTGTGAAAGGGCTCATTCAGGGTAATATAGGGCCAGGTGCTTTTGTTGCTGGTGCTACTGGATGCCAAAGCCAAGGCCTTTGAGCGGAACTCTAGCTTGATCAGACCTGGACCTCTCTTGGATTCCCTCCATGTGCCAAGCAGTTGGACCAGGGAAGACCTGCCCATAGAGGTGCTTTTGACACTGACCCTATCATGGTGACATTTTTGCATTAGATCAAGAAGGTCAGTGATGGCAGATGAAAACTCCCTGACTGATATCCTCATCTGTCACAGGCACTAAGGAAAGATGCTTGATGTAAAATATTAATTCCCAATCCAACATCATTTTTAAAAAATTCCATCTACACAGCTAAAGCTTATGGTATGTAATTAAAATAGCTTGCTTTATTTGGTTGTAAATTCACTACGTGCTCATCATAGAACATAAAGAAAAATCTTAATAAAAACGAGTAGTATTTTATTGGGATGACCTCTCTCACCAAAGAATAACCAGCTAGAATTTGTGAATGAAATAAGATTTAAAAATTCTCAGAGTAACTTTTCTCTGGGATCTGGTATTCCCTTTGACCATCTGCTAGTGTGTGTGCAGAGGTGAAATTTCCAGTAACAAATGCAAGGCAGGCAAGCAAGGACGTGGAAGACACAAAATGGGCCATAGCCAAGAAACCTCTTCCTTTTGATTTTTACATGCATTTCCATGCTTCCATTTGAGCATAGGCTTGTCTGGTGTATTTGAAAATTCACTTCAAAGGAAATAATAAAATCTTGGTGCAAGAGAAATTGAGATGCTTTCCAATTTCACAACTTCAATAAAATGCTCCCCAGTGCATCTCTGAAAGTCACTTTGGACAGGAAATTGACAGCAATGGTTCATTTCCAAGGGGCTAAGGGAGGGGACAGTGAAGGTGGCACTGAACCAGGGCCTTATAGCAGCGGGACCGGGAGAAACTGGCTTCAGTAGCAGTCAGTGCCAAGATTCCAAAGCCTGTGTGCAAAAAAATACAGCCAATAGTGGGCTAGTGAACTTCTAAAGGATCCAAGAAGAGGGTTTATAGCTTCTGGGACTTCTGGTGGCATAATACCCACCATCAGAGAGCTTTCAAATCATAGACCCAGGGGAGCTTTTCAAATGATGATAATGGGTGTTTATGGCATCTCTAGGCATTTGAGTAGATCCAGATTATGCATGTGACTCTGTAGAGAGAAGAATAAGGCCAGCAGTATGTCCCTGCTCTTGCCCTCCATGGGCCCCTTCTCCTGGTCATCTCCTAACCCATCCTCCTCAGATCTCCGAGGCTTCTAGTCATCTCTATCTCCTGCTATCCACCTCAAGTTTACTTCGCTTTCATCATAAGTCTGGATGTCACAGGCATCAGGATATTTGTCTGCTCAGCCCAACTCTTCCCAGGCATGTGCTTTAGGCTCTCCATTCCCATTTTCCCTCCGTCCTTCCAAGAAAGTGAATTCCAATAAAGACCTGCGGGACTTAATCCCCTATTGATTGGATGCAAAAGCTATTTTGGAACTGGGGCAAAAGGAGAAGTAGTCCAGATTGAGAGACAAGAGCTCAGTCTATGGCAGAACTGAAGGATAAATCAGCGGCAGAGCCAAAGGCAAGACAGGCTCACGCACCACCTGGAGGTCATGGTCAGCAGACAGTTTTGTCCAGGAGTCCCGATTCTCATTTTCAACATGCAGGTTGAGAGGTCAGTCCAAGGTCTCTGAAGCTTGAAGTTACAGACTGGGAATGTGGCCCCCTGCACTATCATTCTCCTTGTCACACAGAAAAGAGCCCTGAGGTCCCTAACGTGGGAAAGATTTCTCCTCAAAAAGAATCAGGAAGACAAAAGGAGCTGAAAAAAGAGAAACTTAACAGTCGCCCAAGGCCACATAGCATCGTCAGCCAAGCTTCTTCCCTTACATGTATTTCTCAAAATACCTTTGCTGAACATCTTTGAAATTCCTGGGACAGTGAAAACACTCTTTCTGACCTCATCACCAAAAAAGTGAGTTAAACTCCTATCAATCATGCCCCCAGCAATACAGCCAGAATCTCTGATACTCATTTTGCCTCCATTCTGCAGGAGCCTGTCTGGAAATTCTGCAGTCTGTAAAGTCGATGGTCAATTTAATTTATACCATGTGAGGCTAAAAAAGAGAGGGAAATTAACTTAAATACAAAAATGCATATTGGGCATCAGCCATTTGCCTAATTTATACCACCATGTCTCTATCTCCATCTGCGTGTCTGACTTGATATGGCCAATGTGAACTCTTCATATCCCTCAATAGCTGTGCGATCTTCCCATCTCTGTGGCTTAGGCCAGAAATCTTGGGGACATCTTTTCCCTCCTCCTTCTTACTGTATTGAATCTATCAGCAGGTCTCACTGGTTTTGCTTTCAAATGACCTGATGCAAACACCCCAACTCCTGCTAGGTCTGCTGCCACCACACCCTGAGTCTCCTGCCTGGTCCTCCTCTTGCCCAGTCTAGTGTATTCTCAACACAACAGCTGGAGAGAACCTGTCAAAAGGTTGTCAGATCTTGCCTAATCTCCCATGGCTTCCAGCACCCTGGAGCTGGAGGCCAAAGCCATCATCATGCCTGCAGGGTATCTGTTCTCTGACACCCCTGGCTCCCTGACCTCATGACCCCATCCCAACACTCACTCTACTCCTGCTATCCTGAGCTTCTCCCTAATCCTCCAGCTGAGCTGACTTGTCCCACCCACAGTGCCTAAATTATCTCTGGTTTATGCTCAGAAATAACCTTCGGGCTTGCTCCCTGCAAGTCCCTTATGTCCTATCAAATATCACCTTCTCAGGGTCACTCACACTCACCCTGACTACATGGTTTAGATCCCTCCTCCAATACTGGTTATCATTCTCTGCCTTATTATCCCCTGTCCTTTTTATTACTGTCTAGCATCATATTTATTGTATGAGGGTGCATCACCTGCATAAACTCCATTAAGAAAAGGAATCTTTTCTGTTTTAGTCATTATTTTTCCTCTTGGTTCAGAGAGTGCTTGGGACAAATATTTGCTGAATGAATGTGAACACTTGAAAGGTTCCTGGGCCATCACTGCGTTTCTGTGATCTGAAAGGATTCACTCTTCCAGGCCCCATTCTACTTTCTGTCACCTTTTCCCAGCACTTGACCCAATGGGAGCTCTTGAGAAGCTTAAAAGCACCCTAGTCTCCCTCCTGAAGACTGAATCCTGGGAATATCTGAAGTGCAGAGTTGCAGTCATCTTCCATTAAACTTTAACACACATCAGTTATATGATTGCCCCAGGGTCCCCCCACTTCCATCAGTTGGTGCCTACTCCCCATCATGTAAGCCTGATTTCCCCTTTCAATCGATCACTGCAGCAAGTGAATTGTTCAGTCCAGCAGTTTGCATTCTAGTGGGACAGTCAAAATGCATGCAACCTAGGCCCTCAATTGTCCTTGTTTTTTCCCTTCAGCCTTTCTGTCATCTTTTGGAGCAATGAAATGAAGAGCTGGAACTATCTGATGGTCATCTCAGCTTCGAATTCCACTGTCTTTCCAAGTGGGCACAGGAAGTAAAACACTTATGAAAGGGTCCCCATGGACAGGTACCTTCTTACTTCCCCCTCTTTGGTCCTGGACTCATGTGCTCCAGAAACAGAGAAATGGTATCATAGTCTGGCCCTGGGGCACAACCTTCAGACAGGCAGCACCCATCCTTGAAGGCAGTGTCTCCAGGCTGGCACTGAAATTGAGCCATCAGTGTGCCATTTCACCATTCTGGAGATGCATCTGGGTGATCAGCTCCATGATAAGAGTGGATTGCCTGGGCACCAGCTCATTGCCTTTCTTCTCTGCCTGGGGAGGACGTTCTCTGGTCAGATGCAATGTTGTGTGAGACAGTGAATAACGCTTTTAGCAACTTGACAGATGACAGTGCTGGCAGAGGCCTGACAGGCCAGGAAGCAAAAGCAAAATCAAATCCAGAATAAAAGTCTGTTCCAACAGGACGAATTGCAAAACCCTCCATTGCAGAAGGAGCCCCATGTCATTAGCCTGCCACCTGGCAGCTGGATGACCTCCTAGAGGCAGGCTATCACATGAGTGTGCCTTCATGTCCAAGTGTGGCCACTGATGTCAGCACACTGGTCACTCTAGAGTGATGACAGGTGACAAGAGGGCTTGGTGACAGGAAGTTCATTTCACTGAATCTATTTTTAGCCTCCATCCAGTGCCATTTGGTCACTGGGTTCTTTCATTGGTACCTGGGTATTTGCAGAGAAGGATGACTGATATTGATGAAAGTATCATCAATCCACCTAGTGATCGAGAGCACCCACAATCTTAGGGGCCTTTTGGGGAGCATTTACACTGGACACACATATTCTCATTCTCGAGCCAGTGTGAAAGTTCTATTCCACACATTTCTTCCCCAAAATGCCTTGTTTTCCGTATCTGCTTCTTGGACCTTCACTGGAGCCTGCTCCCTGGAGTTTTTCATGTGCTTTATGTTATGTGAGTCATGTGCTGCAGAGCGCAGCCTGGCAGATCTGCAGTGATTGCATGATTCTCCGTGAGTATGGGCAATCACATAATTAGCTGCCTGGATCATTGTGTAGGGTGACTTGAAGGAGAAGGAGCACCAAGAAGTGACAGAAATACTGGAGAAAATAAAACAAAAAACGAGGAAGCTCAAGGGTCTTGGTAAGCATGGATTTTGATGGTCCCACTAGAATGCAAATTGCTGGACTAACCAAGCATGAGCCACCCTCATGGCTATTGTTACGGCTCAGGATGCACATTGAGTGACTCTTCTTTGGTGCCCTCTCTCTGCTTGTTGGCTATTCCAGACTGTATCTCGTAGCGGAGAAACAATTCCCCAGGAGGACGTCACCATGCCAATAGCAAAGGTGAAATGCACACACCGTCCAAAGCCCCACACGTGTCTGTGCCACCGGACTCCCTGATCTAAAGAGCTTCAAGGCATCCGGATGTCTCTGGGTGGGAAGCATGGTGGGTGGCCAGGTGGGGTTCATGATCTCACCAGGGTTCATGATCTCTTGGAGACTTGGTGTAAAACAAGTATTAGCTCCTTGCTGCCAGCCGCCTTTCTCTCTCCACTCACCTCCCTGTCCCTCTGGGAGCGCTCAGCCTACTCTGATACCTGACCACCAGTCCCATTCGTCTCAGAGGTGACCCTTGTCCCTCTGACCTGCGCTCTCTGCTTCAAAGAACGCCCCGAGTTTGCTCAGGCACGTCAGCCCACAGGGCCAGTTTTTGTTTCGGGAGGTGTGGCTGTGTTCCTCCAGGCTGCTGGCCCAGGTGGTCTCTGCTCGGGGTCCCCTCGGGCTTTCAAGACAGGAGAAGACAGAAAAGGCTGCCACGAAGTTGCTCACAAGCGCCTGTGTTCAGCCTGGTGGCAGGTTTTCACTAGGTCTTCGGGAAGCTCCGGCCCTGCAGTCCCCCAGGCCTCTCTGAATTGCCTCTTGATTTGACTCAAGCTGCTTCTTAGCCCTGAGGGGCCCCCAGATGAGCGGAGCAATTCCTGGGCTCCGGTGTCATGCAGAACAGACTCAGGCTGGGAAGGAGGAAGGCGCGTGAAGAAACTGGAAGCAGAATTTCTATGGCTTCCAAGCGTAGCCGCTGCCACGTCTTGAAGACGTTTTTCCCTTCGAGGTTGTCTGAGCTCGACCCTCTTGACAGGGGCAAGCGGTGGCGTCAGCGGGCCAGGGCTCGCGTCCCTGCTCCGGTCCTCGCTGGCCTTGTTTCACGTTTCCGCCGCTGCAGACTCAGTTTCCTCTTCTGTGCACCGTGGTGTCGGAATACTTACCCATGCAAGTAACCAGGCATTTTATCTGCATTAGCTTCTTAAATCACCTCTCTAAGTGTGACGGCTTCCATACTCACAAACCCATTGTATCGATGAGAAAACTGAGGATCATAGAAGGAACTAGTTAACAGGCGTTCGCACCGCCTCTGTGTACTTCGTCAGGAAGGCCGTGTCTGGGGCCGAGATGCCACTCCAGAATCCTCGCTGCTCTGTTTGAACATATGCTGGGTTTCCTTGCAGACGCATCTAGCTGACTCCCGCACGTGGGCCTCGCTGCCACTAGCAGTATTTCCGCAGGCTTGTCACCGGGAGCATTTTCATATGCTAATAAGAATTAATAATTCATGTTCAGTAATCTGCCTGGTGTCTTTCACATCCTTGTTTCTCACTGGGGGACAAAGTGGCCAAGAGATGATGCTTCCCTGGAGGGAAGGGCAGGTCATCTGCTTAGCAATTTCCATGGAAGGCTTAGAAGGCCATGTCTTTCCTGTTGCAGGTGGGAGAGGATGACTGGGGTGGGGCGGGAGGATGGGTTAGAAGGCCAAGCAGACTCTCCTTAAGGGAGCCTAGCATGCTCTGTGCTGGCAGCTGGGGCGCTGCCGGGATCTGCCTCTGTCTGCGCAGGGACCCTCTCTGCAGCTGCGCATTTTCTATCTCATCTTCTCAGAGCCATTGTTTTAAATTAGGCGCCCTGTGCGGTTCTGGACTGAGGGCTTGCATCAGCGCAAACCCTCCCTGGGAAACAGGCCTAGCCGGCCACAAGGGATTTTCCCATTTAGGCTAATGTCTGTGTCACCCTCAAGCTTGGGGGGAATTTTCCAAGCCACTAATTTGTACTTTGCCAGGAGACAAGCGTGATGAGTGGTATTATTTTGGGCTTTCTAAATTGGAGCACTGCTTTGGGGTACTCAATGTTCTCAATTTCTTATTTCCTTTAACTCAGAGATCTGGAAGGTTTTTTTGTGTTATTTCAAAGGGCAGTTGGGTTTTTCAGAGAAGTATTTCTGGTCTGTCTCCTCAATGTACTAAATGATAACTTTGGGTTTTGTAATTGAATTTAACAAATATTTATCATGTGCCAATTAGAAACCAGACTCAGAGTTAAGTGCTACAGAGGGTACAAAGACGGATGGTCTGTTTATGCATTCATGAGTTCATCTAGTCACTCATTCAGCAAGCATTTCGGACACCTCTATTGACCCGTTACTGGCAGGTTTTGGAGTCAGAGCTATATGTCAGTTAGGACTATATTCTGCTTCAAGTAAAAGAAAACCAACAAAAGTGTCTTAAATAAATCCAAGTTCTCTTTTTCTTCATAGCAAGAAGCCTGCAGACAAGTAATTACTATTATTATTAGCTAGTAGGCTCTATGTTGTTTGAGCTTTTTCTGTGATTCACTCAGTCTCTTCCTTGTGATCTCAAGATGGCTGCTGTAGCTCCAGCCATCACTTTTGCTTCAAAGCAGGAAGAAGGAAAGACTGAGTCAGTAGAGTCAAGATGTTTTTGTTAAGAAAATGCAAATATCCCATAATACTCACTCCTCGTCCATTTTTACTTACATCTCTTTTGTCAGAACAAAATTGCTGGTCACTTACTAGTTACAAAGGAATCTGGGCAGAAGACAGGTCTGTTGTGATTGGCTCTAATCTGCCATGTACCCCCTTGGCTCTGTGAGTAAGGAAGGAAAAAAGAGTGGTGAAGCTGGATAAGAAACAGTATTTACAAGAGTGCTAAACAAATAAGTCGGTGGACTAGCCTTTGGGGAACTTATCCTCAGTGGCAGGGCAGAGGAAGGGGTCTGCAGGGAAAAACCACAGTCACAAAGCACTTCACATACATGAGCTCATTTGACACACTAGACTGAACGACGTCCTTAGTCCCACTTTGTAGCTGTCCTTACTATTAACTGAGGCACGAGGAGGTTACTATTCTGAGCCCCGTGAGTAATACGCCACAAGCCAGGGAACAAAATCTAGATCTGCTAACTTATCTCCAATGTTCTCATCTTATTCTAAGCATCAAGAGTTTGACAAAAATGCTTCCATCATCTGACCTCCTTATATTGCATATCAGCAAGTGGCCAAGTCAGCTACATCCATGGCCTCAGCCATCTGCCAACATTCTGTCTGTTTACGTCCCTCACCCCCGTCCCCTGTTCCCCCCACACACACCTCCCCCTCCTCATTCACACACTCACTCAGAACCACCACTGATGTGAACCGGGCATGCGAGAAATGTTTCAGCACACGTTCAATAAAAGAGGGATGTATTCATCTTAAAAGTCAGATATTTTTAGAGGCACGTGCAGGATACTGACATCAGATAGCTTCGATGGACTTAGATATTTTGCAGCGTCACTTGGATGTCCTGGAGAAATCCCACATGCTGGCCTCTTTGCCAACGGACCTTTCTACCAGATGAAGATACTACCAAGCTCATGACCTCCTGTGCCGTTTCCCTTTCAGAAAAGAGAGGTCTCAAACAGACTTACCCAAGGAAGCCAGGCAGAGGAAGCTCATACTTCCAGATGCCTAAATGCATCACCTACCATCACCTACCTGTCTCTGTGCCAGCGTCTCAGGCAAGGTCCCTACGCTCTGTCTCCAGATTTCTCTCTCAAGCAAAATGACCCTCTGCTGGTTTCACAATGCCCTTGACCTGGGAGGCGTGGTGGCTACAAGTACTGAAGTCAGAGGTGAAGGAGCTCTCTCTGTATCAGAGCTCATTTCATGTTCACAGTTTACCCTGTAACTGTTATCTCCATAGACCAAATGAGTATCTGAAAGCTTGGAGAAGATCCACGGTTTGCCCAGGATCACACAGTTTATATGAAGGAGACAGGGTTAGAATCTGATCAGACTTCCAATCTGACTCCATACTCTGTGCTCTTGAGCACGGGACAGAGAGCCTCTATGCGCACTTTTGCTGGGCTTCTCACGAGAGCTTCAGCAATACTGCATATCTGTGCAATCCCACACTTGAAATGTGACGAGTGCAACTGGGAAGAATTGAAATTTAAGTTATGAATGTTCTTGGATTTTAGTCTAAAGAGCCATGTGAGGTTGTTATTAGACATCGCAGCTCTAGAATGTTAGAGTCCATGGGAAAACTGAGACCAAATCCAATGACCGATTTCCCTGAGGTGGCAGAGTCTTCAGGCTGCTGACTCAGTTACAAAGGTGCAAACACCAGAGGTTGAAAAGCCAGTGGGAGCTTTGGACCCCAAATCTACTTTCTTGAAACCATTCGGTAAATTTCACTTTTCACTTTGCTGGTTTTGTTCAGAAGTGAGTCACTACTTTAGGTATTTTAGGCAGGCTGGGATTCAACTCAACTTAATCAGGACCCCTCCACCCCGACCCGTACCAATAAATATGCCAGTGCATTTTATATTGATACTATGACTCCAACTTTTGTGAATATAGTGAGAAGAGTGGGAAAGCAAACTTTGGCAGCGATGGGGGCGGTTGATAAACAGGCGAGTGGTCCTGGGGTTATCATTCTCCACCACATCACATTACAGGGAAGCAGTCAATTCTCACTCAATTAATGGCTATTGAGCAACAATTAGAACAAGACGAATGAGCTTAAGAAAAGAGAGATGAAATGGAAAATGGCAGAAAGCATTAGAAGAAACGGCTAAACGTAACGGCGTGGTTTGTCCAAGAAGCCTTATCGCTTTGTGTAAAGAGGTCAGGTCACTAAAGCAGGATGTGATGGAGAATGACCAGGTGCTGGAGCTGAAAGTAAAATTCGGGCGGGGCGGGGGGTGTGATATGAAACATATTGCAATCTTTTCCTCATCTTCCAGCGTAACCCAATCTTATCCACTAAGCAAAGGAAAGGAGTGGGCCCTCTAGACTTTTCTTGTCTCAGGCAGTCTAGTTACGTTCACCTATATGAATTCCCCAGGGACGCTGAGAGGACTGTCTTAATGAACTTTTCATCCCTCCACTCTCAGGAAGCCCAAGGCTGCTGCTGCCTTGAGAGGGAAGAGTAGAAGTGTTTTCTGTATTTCTTCCTCACCAGGGAGCAGGACACTAGTACTGTGGAATCGGGGCCCAATCCCTGTGACCTCATTCAGCTTTCATTGCTGTCTTATAGGTCCCACCTCCAAATGCAGCCACACCTCGGGTTAGATCTTTAGCATATGAACTAGGGAGGATCAAAAACATTCATTCTGTAACAATATCCTTCTCAGTGGGCACTTTTCTAAGCCCTGTTCTAAATGCCTTGCCTAAAACACATGCCATTTTAACCATCCCAGTGCCAGAAATGACTAATAATCCCCACAGTGCCAGAGAGAACTCCAAAAGTGCCAGAGATAGCCCCTATCATGTTAGAAATAAACCCCATAGTACTTACCTGTGTCTCCATCATGTGTGGTGTTCAGCTCTCTTTGAAGAAATATCCATGTGGGGTTGGCGGGAGGGAGTCCTCTTTATATGGCTCCTGTTTCCTCACAGTGGGTGGGAACAGCAGTAGCGACTGTGTCCCACCACAGTCAGTGTCTGGAAGGGTTGTCTTTAACACAAGGCAAAAGTGGCAGTTGTTTTAGGGCCCCCTCAACAGCCTAGCCCCAGGGCAACTCAACTACCTCTTTGGACTCACATTAAAGATGCCCCAGTTTATTAAAAAACAGGACAAAATTGACATTTATTTTTAAATGATAATATGGTTGGAAAATAGGATAAAAACGGTACTATCGCACTGAATACATTACGTATGGTCAGCTACATAAAGGGGTAGATTAGATGGCATAGATTAAGCATTCTTGCCAGTACGTATAAAAGTTCTTTCTCTCCCACTTCAAGAATACATCCAGCTACAACCATCATGTCTGACCCATACTAGTTGCTTATAAATGTTTGATAGAGGAATACTATCATGCAACTCATAGTTGCTTGGACTGTTGAGGCTCCAATGAAATGGTGAATAAAGAGCCATGTGGGACATGACCTCAGAGCCCAGAGAGATGTGAGAGTTAACAGAAAAAGGTTTCCAATTGCTCACCTTAGTTTCATCCAGTGGAGAGATTCTCCAACCCCAACTTTGCAAGTTGGCAAATCATTCTCTGAGTAATCTAGGAGAGATGCCCAAGCCAGGGTTCTTGTCTCTAGTACGTGATAACAGCGTCATTGTTAGCATAAATAAACGTAAGAGACACAAAATAGTCTTTCTTACACTCAAATTTTGGTTCATTCAACTTTCTCCTCCCAATGAAAATTGTCAAAACTATGATAGATTGAAGTGATAGGTGGGAATGAGAGGAAGGAACCTTCTGGAAGGATTCTGCTGTAGAAAACATCAGTGGAATCATTGAGGACAACTTTGCATTGAGTCGTTGTTCTACCATTTAATCACTTCCATGGAAGGAATTTTAATTTGAGGAATTAAACTACTATGAGACTCAGTTTATAATATGGATTTCCCAATGGGGTTGTGATAGGAATCAATTAAGATCATTTTTCTACAGGACTTAGTATCATGCTTAGACCTTAATAAGCAACTTGTACTGTTAGTTCTATCTGAATATGTAAAACACAAACCATCTAACACACTTTTTAGAGCATCGCCACTGAGGTGATATAAATTAGGACACTTAGAGAGCAATGTGCTTGTTAGATCATCAGAGGGAATCCTTGTCCCCAGATGCATTATTTTGAAATGAGTCAGTAAGTTTCCATCTAAGTGATACAATTAGATACAGGTTGGCTGCTGTGAGTTTGACCAGAGGTCCAGAAACCACTCTAGATGTCAGGAAGAGATTTCATGCAGGGAATCGGATGCTGAATGGGCAAACCTTCATTCTTTTCTCCTGTGATTCTGCTTCACTCTCACACTACCTCCACATCACAACGCTCTGACACCAGATGTGGGAGAGGGTTGTCCCCTACACCAGCAATTCTTAGCTAACCAACTCTGTGTCCTTTAGTTTAACTCAATTTGGAGACTTTCCACCAGGAAATAGCCTCAGAGCCCATAGGTTAGGGGCTCAGTCCACCAAACTATCCCTTAGTCCCTCACCCACTTTAGATACCAATTATAAGTCCACCTATCACCTGTGCTTCTGACCAACCAGCTATCAATAGAAGTTCCCACCATCCCCTTGTGAATTTCAGTGATTTGCTGGAATGACTCAAAGAATGTATGAAAACAGCGAATTACATTTACTACTTTATTACAAGTCATGGTAAAGGATACAGCTGAACAGCCAGATGAAGAAATATATAGGACAATGTCTGGAGGGGACGTGGGTCCAGGAGCTTCTGTCCCTGTAGAGTTGGGGTGTGTCCCCACTCCAGTCGACAAGGGGGCCTCAAAATGTGGTGTTAGAGCTATCAGCAGCATGCAGGGGAGTACTTAGAAGCAGGGATACTATTGAGTTCCAAGAAATATGTGATCCTCAGCATCATGGATTCAACAAGTGAGACTTCACCTACCTAATCGCTAACATTTATTTGTCATGTAAATCAGAACTCATAGTACTGTTATGGTCATTTACAGTCATAGGCAGAGCAGCAAAAAATGTGAGTCAACCAACGCATATCCTCAACTGAGGTCAAGTTTCCATTCTCATAACCCTGAGCACAGTCTTTTTCATGGTCTATTTAGTGCCATATTGCTTTTTAGCATTTTGTGCTGGTTTTGGTGGTGATTATAAATGCTGCTGAAAATGACCCCCAAGTACAGTGCTGAAACCAAAGTTGCAAAAGGTTGCGCTTGCTGGGTAAGCTTGGTCTAGACATGAGTTATCATGCAATCAGAGCAACAAATCAGCAGTGTATGTTGATAGATCTTTAAACAGAATCATATAAAAAAGAGTTTTAAGTATTGATCAGTGGATGGGCATGTTATGGCCCAAGGCTCCCAGAAATCTAATTCTTTATGTCTCCCCAAAGCAGTCATTCATTATTCGCTAATTCAAGACTTGCTGTGAATTTCTACCATGTTACTACGCCCTGAATATGTCACAGGCTGGGGGGTAGCCTAAATACCCACGAATTCTTTGGTGCCCGGTAATAGAAATAAACCAAAAGCCAAACAATGGCTTAGACAAAGATCTGTTGGAAGAAAGAAGGGCCCCACATGTGGGGAAACTGCCAAGGGACAGTCTAAAGAGTCTCATTTGGGTGGTGACAGGTTGAATCTTTTAAGCAGTTTCTAGGCAATTCGAACACACTTGTGAGACTCCCTAATAACCGATGATTGACTGGAGTCTCTGGGGCTGCAATTGTCCCTTGTTCTTTATCCTGCTTTAAGACTACCTGAGAAAAATGCTGAAGACACAGGGTAGGCAATATCCCAGTCCCGAAAGAGACTCTCAAGCCACAGATTTGCAGTTGATTCATTAGTTATTGGGTGATGCCAGATAAGATATTCCAGGCAGAGCTATGGATTCTCAGAGGTCAGAGAGCCCACAGGGTCTCTTTGAAAAGTATGCAGTGAAAGTATATGGTCAAGAGTGGGGATGGCATAGGGAAGAGATGGGGGAGCCAAAGGCAGCCTTCGGCACACAGGGTCTCTCTCTTTGTTAAGTGTCCATTTCCTGTAGTGATGGCCAAAGAACACAATGCTAATTGCCTGGTGGTTATACACAATTTTCAGCAAGACAGGAAATAAAGTAATCAAAATAGAGGTGTTGATAATGACCACATAGGGAGGTTGATGATTTCAATGAGAGAAAGAGGGTATCCTAGCAAGTAGGGCCCCTCACGATGGGGATGTTAATAGTTTCTGTTATAACATTATTTTGAAGTTGTTTGAAATATTCTGATGCAATACTGTTACTATTACATACTCAGAAAAAACATGTTTAAACTTGCGTGGAACCTCGCTTGTGTTTAATAAAGATAGTAAACCTGTGTTGAGTGATAGATAAGACGTCAGCAATGTCCTGACACACCGATGTATGTTAAAATGTGATATGTAAAATGAATGTTAAGATGTGCTAACAGAACCCAGAATGTACCCAACTGATAGCCTGTGGGTTCAAGCTATAAAAGGGGCTCCCACTTCAAACATGTCGCCTACACTCCAACGTAGACCCTATGACATTCTGTACCGTGAGCGGCTGGAAGCAACTGCTCGTCAGTTGGAGGCTCAGCTCTTCTCCAGTCAAAACTCATCGCTGCAGCCGCTGTTCGAGAGAGGATCAAGGGGCCCCTTTTAAGCTGAACCCAGGCATCAGAAACTTGTGAGTAATAAAGCCTGCGTGTAACTTGCAACTAACATTTGTGTGGTCGTATCTTACTCCAGCAGCACAGAAATATTAATATTTATATAAACTCTCCTAAGAGCAAATAAGCAGCAGAGTGTCCCTAGAGCAATCTCAACCTGCTCTCCACCTGCGATTGTCCGATATTTAGCGCACACAGACTTGCCATCACAGTCATATCTCAGATAGTTTCTAAAGTCAGTGGTTTTAAGGAAAGAGACTCTAGTTAAGGCTAAACAATGGGGACGAATGGGACAGGTCTCCCCTGCTCCAGGCTCCCATTCTGCTCCTCTCAAAGAGAGACTCAGGTTTACACAATGATAGACCTTACGACTGGCCTCAAGCAAAAGCAATCAGTGATTTCAACAATAAACAGGGTTTATTCAGAAACAGATGACAGGAGAGCAGTTAGGAAAATACTTTCATAGCAAGACCCACCTACCTGCACTTGCCCAAATAGAATCCCAGGTTAACCACCTCCTATATCACCAGGGAGCCCTGCTCTCTGTTTTGCCCAAGAGCAGACACAGCATCATTTCTTATGGGACATGGGAGGTTTTGGGCTCCTGCGATTTGTTGATTTACACATCCACAGACATTCTCTTTCTAACCTCCCAACCTCATTTAAATAGGGTAGGAAATATTACATTTAATAGAGTAAATGTATCTTTGATATGTGTCTGAGCTCGTCCCTCTTTCCTGTGGCGGGGAAGACAACAGAATCTTTCTTAGATATCTTAGGACCACCTTTGGAGGAGACCCAGTTAAGAAGTGAAGTGGTTCAGCCTGCGTTGACAAAACTCAAGTTCACTCCAAGGTTTTCCATAGGAGCTGGTTTGGAACGGAGACTTTAGAATTTCCAGCCTGGCTTCTCCAGAGCTGAGCATCTTTTCTTGCAGATTTTTTTTTTTTTTTTTTTTTGACAATTTATAAGATTAAACATTCTCTGCCCTGAACCTCCAGGGTCGTTCAAATTATAGAAGAAGGAAGATGTAAGAATTCATGCTGCCACTGGGGGAGAGGGATATCAGGTTTGTCATACCGTCCTTGGACAGTAAGTTTGCCCTTGTTTTGCATATAAAACATCTGCAGTCCAAGAAGGTTAAGAGGTTTGCTTGAGGCCACTGTGAGATCAAAGAAGAACCTGCCCCCTACTTCAGTCTTTCTTTCTTTCTTTCTTTTTTTTTTTCTTGGTGATGGGTGGGGAGGCTTTGTTGCTTTGTTTTTTAAATATAACTCAATTGCTTGCAAAATAAGGAAGTTGAACCAGTTGATCTCTGAGGTTCCTTTCAAATCTAAAATGCCCTGACTCGGCTTTCATTGAAGGCTCAATACTATTCAGCACAATGAGGGAATAGAGAGAAAGAATATTTGAACATGCCAGGAGAGTTAGAGTGCAAACAAGTCACAAAGACAAGACATGTAAGCAATAGTGTTTGTGCCTTTGCTCAAATGGCTCTTACTCCAGGAAGCCAACCTTGATTTTCATCCTATTTCCAGCTAGAAGGGATTCTATGCTCTGAACTGTAACAGCATTGGTTCGAATGCCTCATTAATACCAATAACTAGAATTCACCGAATACTTACTGTAGAGGGAAAATGTTGGGCCTGAATAAAGTATTCTCTAGGCTTTTTTTAGACTAGGATCTTCCAGGGCAACCAGGTTTATAGAAGGGGGTGGAATGCTCTGAGCTACAACCGACAGGCCAGCTCCTGCACACTAGAGGCAAAGCTCACCTTCTTAACTCTGAAAGATTCAGCGACGTCATGTTTCTCCCAATACCAGGAGCAGTAGGTGATGGGACCCGTGACTCCCTCTGGGACCACCGGCATGCCATGGACCATCTCACAGACCTGGAGAACGCACTGGAACATTCTCCACCTGCTTCTGCTTCTGCACTTCCCCATGGCTCATCTTCTCTTACTGATTACAGACACTGGAAAGGTAGTCAGCCCAAAAGCCCCCTCCCAAGGGTATAAAAGCTACTCCCAGCCCAGAACGGAAACGCGGCATCTTTTCTGGTCAGGGGCGTTCCATCTCCTGGGCTAGCACGCTCTCTCTCCCTCACTTTCTCTAACAAACATGTAAAACTGCATTCACCCCTTGATGGGTATTTGGATTATTCCTAGGTTGGAGCTGTAATTACGTTGCTATGAATATTCTTGTACAATTCTTTCCATAGACATTTAAAAAAACTAGCTGGTAAATATTGGTGTTAGGAAATAAGCAGAAATCACCAGACTGGGCCACAAAGCTAGCTCTAGAGATC
>RJWH01006847.1:0-48263 GCA_004363575.1 Solenodon paradoxus
TTAGTCCCAGAGAAAAAGAAGCAGAGTGGTGATGACATGGACTATGGGTTTAGGGAAGCTCAAAGAGAAAGGGGTTTGTCTCAGGAACCTAGCCTCAAATTGGTATAGAAGCACAGCAAGGAACATCATGGAAAGGACAGCATTAATCCCCCCGTATCCCTTGGGACCCAGGCTCCAGAGGCGAGGAGCTCCAGTAATGCTGTTTGTGTACTGAGGAACCCAAATCTGGAGCTCAGAGAGGAGAGTTGACTCAGGTGATATTAGCAGGAATAGACTCCTCCAAACCTCCTCTCACCCAGTTCACATAATCTTCTCCACCCAGCAACCATCCTCCACTCCTGCACACAGTCAAAATACACACTACAAAAGTTTGTAGTGGTCAAAAACATAAAATAAAACCAAAACATAGTCTGCAAAAAAGGACAAAATATAAGAAGCTCAACAAGAATACATAACAGGGAAAAAATGGCATGATACACTTTGGAATCTCAAGGTATAAAGGTAATACAAGAAAATGATGGCACATTATCAATGCTTTTAAAAATATGGAAGACTGGTTATTTTTAATTAATAAAGAATTCAAAGTTGCAATCATAAATTAAAACTCAGAAAAACATTCAAATGAGATACAGAAATATAATTAAGATGAAAAAGACAGAAAATATTTTACAAAACAAACTAACAGACATTCAGGAAGTAAAGAATGCAATAAATGAGATCAGAAGTACTAAAGAAAGCTATGGAAACAGAATTGACAAAATGGAGGAAAGGATCAATGATCTGGAGTATAGAAATGTAGAAGAGAGCCAAGTGGAAGAAAAGAGAGATATTATTCTTTTTTAATGAAGAAGCACTCTGAGAAATATCTGGCAGCTTTAAAAAAGGCAACATAATAATAATGGGTATCTCAGGTGGTGAAGAAAGGGAACAGAGAACATATTGAAAGAAATACTTGCTGAAAACTTGCAAAATCTTGGGAAATAAATGAATATATGAGTCAATGAAACCAGCAGAATTCCTAGTTATCAAAAAGGAAAGGAGAAATACCAAGACATATAATTGTGTAACTATCAAAAGTTCAAGGCAAAGAAAGATTTCTGAAGGTGGACAGGGGGAAAAAAAGCAATGTAAGTAAATTGCAAAGGTACTTCCATGAGGCTATCATCAGAATGTGCTGCCATGAGACTTCATCTACAAGAAAAGTGAAAAGAGACACGAACATCTAAGCAAAAGAGAAGAAACATTATGAAAAACCAAACCATGTAATAGACAAAATAAAAAAACAAAACAAAAATCGAAGTCATAGTATCATGTATTCAGATATCAATAATCACTCTGAATGTAAATTGACTGAAATCACCAATTAAAAGGCATAGAGTCACAAGATGGATTAAGAAACAAAACCACTCTATTATGTTTGCGAGAAACTCACCTAAGATCTAGAGACAGACTTAGAGAAAGATAATACAAGTCAATGGTAAATCTAAGAAAGCAGAAACTGCTATACTCATCTCAAAAAAGAAGACTTCCAGTAAAGAAGTAACAAAGATTAAAGATGGTCATTATATAATGATTAAAATATCAGTACAACAGAAGAAACAACATTTATTAATATATGTTCATCCAATAAAAGAGTAATAATTATATTAAGCTAATAATAATAGATTTAAAGGGAGACATTGACAGCAACAAAATAGTAGGGAACTTTGACACTCTACTCTCAATAAAAGAAAGACCAGGCAGACATAAAATCAATAAGGAAACAAAAGCTTTAAACAACAAATTAGAAGAGATAGGCCATGTATAAACATGGAGTAGTTCATCCTAAAACAATAGATTACACATTGTTTTTGAGTACTCAAGAAAAATTCTCAAGGATAGACCATATGTTGGGAAACAAATCAAGTCTCAATACATTTGGAAAGATTGAAGCTCTATCCAGCATATTTTCTGATAACAATGGCATCATACTGGAACTCAACCAGAAGGGGAAGGAGGTAAACACTGCATAGGAGTGGAGAAGAAACAAAATGTTATTGAGCAACTATTGATTCAATGAGGAAATCAAATTTGACATTAAACAAAAAACCTGGATTCAAATGAAAATGAAGATGTGATTCAGAATCAGTGGAATGTGCCAAAATTAGCAATAGGAGGGAAATTTACAGTGATACAATCATACCTCTGGAAGTAAGAAGAAACTCAAATATAAGAACTAAACCTGCACCTAAAGGAACTAGAAAGAAATAAAAGGAAGTCAAAATCCAGTAGAAGGAAGTAATGAAAGTTAGAGCAAAAATCAAGTAGAAGGAAGTAATAAAAGAGCATAATTCATTGAAAGAGAATTAAAAAAGACTATTCAAAAAAATTAATGTAACCAAGAGTTGTTTTTTTGAAAAGATAAACAAAATAGACAAACTACTACCCAGACTCACAAAGAAGAAGAGAAAATACACAAATAAAATGAGAAATGAAAGAGGAGTAATAGAAACTGAAACAATGGAAGTACAGAGGATCACAAGAGAATACTATGTAAAGCTGTATAGAAAGAAATTGGATAACCTAGAAAAAATGGACACACCATGGAAACATATGTCATTTCAAGACCAAACCAGAAGAAATAGGTATCGTAAACAAACCAGTCACAAGCAGTGAAATTGAAAGAGTAATCAATAATCCTCCCCCCAAAACAGAAGTCCCAGACCAAATTGTGTTATTGGAATGTTCTATCGAATATTCAAAGAAGAAGTAATACCAATCCTTCTCAAACTGTCCCCAAAAAATTGAAGATATAGAACTTCTGAAGAAGTTTCATGAGAACAACAACTCTCTATTCCAAAACCAAATAAAGATAGAATCACAAAGGAAAATTACAGACCCATATCTTTGATCAATATTAATGCAATAATACTAGCAAACCAAATTCAGCAGCTCATTAAATAAATCAAACAGCATAATCAAGTAGGATTTATTCGAGTGATACTGGGATGGTTTGCCATATACAAGTCAATAAATGTAACACACTACATCAACAAAAGGAAAGAAAAAAAAAACACATGATAAAATCAATGGACAAAGAAATAGTATATGACAAGATTCAACACACTTTTATGTTATAAATTATCCAAAAAATTAGTATAGACAAATGTGCTTCAATGTGATAAAGGCTGTATTTAACGACTCGATGGCTAGCATCATACTCAATGAAGAAGAAATGAATGTTTTTCCTCTAAGAACAGGAACAAGGCAGGGAAGTCCACTCTTAACCACTACTATTCAATATGGTGTTGAAAGTCCTGGCCAGTTCCATAAAAAGAAAGAAGATATAGAAGGCATCCATATTGGAAAGGAAAAAGTAAAACTGTCGTTATCTTCAGGTGACATGATAATATTTATGTATGGAACCCAAAAGACTCAAGTAAAAATCTGTTAAACATAATCAACAAATACAGTTAATTGGCAGATTACAAAATAATATTCTAAATCTGCTTCAAATCTATATGCAAGTGACAAAATGGCAGAAAGAGAACTCAGGAAAATGATTCATATATAATCGCATCAAAAGAATAAAATATCTTGGAATAAACTTAAAGAATTGAAAGACCTATTCTCAAAACTACAAGCCATTGTTAAAAGAAATGTAAAATGACAAATAAACAAAAAGATATTCCATTCTCATAGACTGAAATAAAAAAATATATACAATTATTACCTAAGGCAATATACAGATTTAATACTCTCCTCATCAAAATCCTAAAGACGTTCTTGACATAAATAGAACTAAGAATTATGAAATTTATTTGTAACTATAAGAGACCCAGGATAGCAAAAGCAATCCTGAGGAAAAAGAACAAAAATGGAGCTCCTGACTACAAACTCTACTACAAAGCAATAATAATCAAGTTAACATGATCTTGGAATAAAAACAAAAAAAAAAACAGATCAAGGGAACACAACTATTACCATGGAAGTAAATCCACACATAAATAGATAATTAATCTATAACAAAGGAGTCAAAGACTTACATGAGCAAGAGCAATCTCTTCAATAAATAGTTGGGAAAACTGGAAAGCCACAAGCAAAAGTTTGACTCTGCATAATGTCATCAGCAAAAATTATATCAAAAAGAATTAAGGACTTAGATATAAGGCATGAAAATAAAATACATAGAAGATAATATAGTCAAAACACCACTGGACATTGACCTAAGAGATGTCTTTGGGAAATCAACTCTAATAGTAAGAAATAAAATCCAAAAAAATGGGATTAATCAGTTTAAAAATCTGCACAGCAAAAGTAACTCTCATAAAACAAAAAGACATACTGATGAATGAGAATAAATACTTGTACATCGTGTATCTGACAAAGGGTTCATATTCAAAATACATAAAGAACTCATAAAACTCAATAACAAAAATCTAATAATCCGACTAAGAATGAGAAAATTGTCCCAGCAGACACTTATCTAAAGAAAGCATGCAAATGATCATCAGGCACAGAAAAGATGTTCTATTTCTCTTGTAATTAGGGAAATTCACATCAAAATAACAATGGGTTATTACCTCACACCAGTGAGGATGACTATTATCCAAAAGAAGGGAAACAGGAAAGGTTGGAGAGGATGTGGAGAAAGGGGCACTTTTATACACTCTTGGTTGAAGTGTAAAATGCTGCAACAATTATGGAAAGCAAAATGGAGATTACTCAAAAATTGAGAATGGAAATTTCATATGATACAGTTATTCTTCCACACAGTATTTACCCTAAAAACACAAAACATTTATTAATAGAAATATATGCACTGTCATGTTCATCAAAGCATTATTTACAGTAGTCAAGAGCTGGAAATAATGTAAATTTTCATCAACAAATAAGTGTATCAAGAGGAATTGGTATGTATATATACACAATGGGATACTATACAGCTATCAAAAGGTTAAATTCTCCCATTTGCAGCAACATGCATTGACCTGAAGGGAATTATGTTTAGCAAGGTAAATCATAAGGAAAAAAAACAGACAAATTAACTAAATTTAAAAAACACAGACTTTTAAAAATGAATGAAATCAAACAACAGTAGACAATTAACCAAAAGTATCAGTGGGTTCAGAAAGAGATGATGGAGGGTAAAGATGCAAATGTGGCAAAGGAGATTAATTTGATAGTCAAAGAAAAAAGAAATTCTGGTGAACTTACCATATTATATAAAGATGTAGATTTATTACAATGTACAATCAAGCCCTATTTAATGTAATAATGCAGTATTATACTAGTAAAATCAATTAAAATGAAATTAGCATAATTTTCTCCCATATACTCATTACTCAGCTACAGCAATATCAATTTTTGGACAATCTTCTTTCATTTATTATCTTCCCGACAGTTTTATTTGGACAGCAAGTTAAGAATTTCAGGTATTATGTCATTTCATTTATAAATATTTTGTTAGGTATGTTTGAAAAGCATAGCTACAGTACCATGAACATATCTAAAATGTAATTATTTCATAAAACCCATAAATGTCTGATCAGTTTATAGGATTTGCTTGTTATTTTATAGTTTTTTTGCACCGGAGTCTAAATGAATCAATCGCAATCCATTGCAATTGATTGATAGACCTTTTAATTCCCCATTTATCCTGCTTTGTTTTGATTTAAATTATTTCTTAACTATTTGTCCTGTAGCTTTTTCCAGTGTCTTTATTTTGTGCATTGAATTCTTGTGTATTGAATTCTTGTGGTGTAGCTTTTTCCTTCCAGATCTTTGTATTTCCTATGAATAAGTAGGAAGATCTTCAGGCTTGGTAAGACTAGATTCTAGATTAATTTTTTGAAATGATTGTTCCATAGTTCATTTCTTCATTCAGGAAACACAACATTTCTGGTTATCTCTTTTTTTTCATAATATTAACAGCCATTGATTAAACATTACCTAGATATTTTTCTCTTCTAACAGGGGTTGCAAAATCATTATTTTTTGATTCAGTTATTGCCTTGTCATTTATTAGCTGCAATGTTGCTAAAATGAGAAAGTTCTTCTCATTAATTTTTTGTTATAGAAATATTTTTAAGGCAAATACATTTGTTATTCTTCAAGATTGAGGTTGAATCCTGGAATCTGTCTAATGTGGTGGTGGAGGGGTGATAAAGAGTTTGAATTAGATCCTCAAATGAGTCTTTCTTTTCATTAAGAATCAGTGGGAGATGCTAGCTGTTTTCAAATAATTAAAGTGCCTTTAGGTGGAAGCATATTTTTTAAGCTACAGAGAATAGTGCTAAGACTGATTGTTAGACTTAAGTCAGGGAAGTGCATCACCACTTTGCATGAAGAAAATCCTGCTATGAATTAGAAATGTCAAAGAAGTTGTACTAATTTTCATTCCCACCAACAGTGTATGACAGTTCCTTTTTCTCTACACCATAATTAATATTTGTTTCGAGTCTTTTTTATATAGGTCATTTCCACAGATGTGAGGTAATATCTTATTGTGGTTTTTATTTTCACCTACCCAATGGCATGTGATGTAGAACATTTTTTCATGTGTCTGTAAATTATCCATTTATTCAGCTTTCTGCCCTTTTTTGAGTGGGTTGTTTGTGATTTATTGTTAAGGTATATAAACTCTTCATATATTTTGGAGATACAAAAACACTAATCAGAAAAAAGTAAGTATAACTCTGTACCTATAGTTACCCAATTCACAATAGCCAAGACATGTAAACAACCTAAATGACTATCAACAGATGATTAGATAAATATGTTGTGGTACATATCTTCAACGTAATTTTTTCAGCAATTAAAAAAGATAAAATTGCACCTTTCTCAAAAGCCGACATAGAACTTGAGGTGATTACGCTAAGCAAAATAAGGCATAAAGAAATAAGGCATATAACAAAAAAGAAAAGCACCAGGTGTTTTCACTCATGTGGAATATAGAGAAACAGTCAAAACAACACAATCCACAGGATGCAAGACTGTGATTACCAGAGAGAAGGGAGGGGGTGGAATGAAAGAACCAGGGAAAGAAGAAAATATGAGGGTGGTGATAGACGCTAGAACTCTGATGAGGGTTTTGGTATGACTCACACTTAGAGTAAGGTGTATATTTACTATTCTGAAAATCAAATAGTAATGTAACGAAATAAACCATTAAAAAGAAGAATCTGAAGGGTTCCCAAATGGAATAAATTGCCTCCTCGTGCAAGACTGTAATTGAGATTTTTAAGAAGACATTAGATAACAGTCTTTTGGGAACATTATAAAAGAGATTATTATGCTGAGTAGAAATTTAAAAGCCTTGATTAAAGAAAAATCTCCTAGTTTCCATGATACTAAAATACTCCTTAGGAATCAGAATGAAGACAGATGTATAGAAACCTCTAGGGTAGCAGTTGTTTTAGGAATTCTTTTTGAATGTCTGCAGTGGAAATTTCTGACCCCAGAAGCAAAAGCTATATTTAGTTTAAAAAGTGCATTCTTGGTATGTGCCTCATGTTGTTTGCTTGTTAACATTTTTTAACTTATGATCTTTGCCTACAAAGAAGGTGTGATAATTCTTTTGTTAACAACTTATACTTTGTTCCCTGTTGAGGGCATTTTTGCCACAAATCGCTATTAACCAATGACACTATTTCTATGGAACCCTTAAGGTAGTTATCCACTGGAGAGAGATTCCTGCATTCAGAGGCATATCATGAAAATAATCAGTTCAAGATAACTTCTTGTATTGTGTTTCCTATGTGCTCTATTTCAGGACGTTAGTTCCAAGATACATTAATAAGTGCCTCCTCAACCACATCATGACAGAAAAAGCGGATTCTCTGCTCAAAATAATTGAGAAAATTCTGTTTGCTTAATCATTTACTATTGCATTTATTCATTTATTTTTACATTAATCTTCTAGAAGCTTATAATACTCTAATGTGTATTGTTAATATTCAAGAAAAGTATACACTAAAGTATCTGGAATTTTTCACTTTGACCACAGAATAATTTTTCATAGAATGTGTTATGACTATTGTTTTGAAATGAATACACAATTTTGAGATAAAGGAAAAAACGAAACACCCAATCTTCCTCTGTTTCATCACGAATCTAAATTACCTGAAAATCTTGTTGTTTCCATTGTCAAAAAATTTATATAGAACATTATCTTTTCTGATCAACTTCCAGTAGCCTTAATAAACCCACTATACAGGTGGTTTCTTCCCCCTGAATTGTTCATCCCTCGGTTATCATCCTAACTTTATTTATCACCTCCTTAAGAATTTTATTCAAATGTCACCTCCTCATTCCACATAATATTGAATTTTTCTCTGTCTCTGTATCTTTCTGTCGTTTTCTCTCTCTTTCTCTCCCTTTGTGGGATAGTGTGAGAACATGACCCATGCACCACCTTAGAAAGTGAGCTCAGCAGCTGGCTAACAATGAGCATGAACCAGAAAGGAACAGATGGACTTTCTGAGATGATAATTGCCTCTGCACACACTGACTGTATCCCGATGTACTGCCCAAGAATCTTGTTGTCCTTGCCCACTTAATCATTCTTTCTTCTTGCCCACTTAGCTGTTCCTGCCTGCTCACTACCCTCTCTCTGCTGACACCCCCTATAAATAGCCCCTCTCCCTACTGGTAGTGCAATAGCTTTCCAAAAGCATGCCCCATGCTCTGCATTGGAACCCCCCAGAATGAGTACAATAAAGTCCATGTCCTTGCCACCTGTTTTGTGATTTCCTTGGACTATCTACTAGGCAGGGCATCACTCTGCCATAATGTGAACAGCTGTGCCTAACAGCCTCCACCCTTCCTATATTTTTAAGCATAGTACTTATAACTAACATTAACACACCATACTTTGTCTATCTAGTTATAAATAGCCTCTTTCCTCCCTTTAGAATGTAAATTACATGAGCGATAGGACTTTTCCCTTTCTTTGCTGTATCTCTAGCATCTGGAAATGTTCTAAGACATACTAAGTATCAAATAAATACTTGTTTAATAGGTGAATAAGGTAGTCAATACTACAAATGCTAACAGAAACAGGATACGTGCATCTCAGTATTTTGCAAGGAGCACTGAATTTGAAATTGCATTAAAAATCACATACTGGGACACATCAGGAGTAAGTGTTTTTCTTTTAGTCACACTTCATGTTTGACCCAAATAGTGTTAGAAGTTTGATCACTTATCCTATTCAGGAGATATGATTGTGAATGACTTTTAGATGTTTTTTAAAAATAAAATCCTCCCTTCAGAGGACCAAGATTTGCCAGTAGTGAGGAAACTGTATGGGAATTAAAATTTCTCCCTGTCCTTCTAAGGTATTTTTTTCTGGTTTTATCATTAAGCCAGATTAATAAGAGAACAATATGAGAATGAAAGGTATCTGGTTTTATCATTAAGCCAGATTAATAAGGGAACAATATGAGAATGAAAGGTAAGTCAGACAATAGCTGGCTGATATGCCATCCTGAGTCAAGAAGGAGATAGGATTCTGGAACATTAAAGGGGAGGAAGACAATTCACAAAAAGATAAGTAAAGCAAATGTCTGGTAAACAAATATTGTCATGCTGTGCAGAGACAAAGGAACACAAAGAGGGCTTTGAAAAAAAATAGGCCATGCATTATTCTTCCTCACTCCCATCTGTATTAATCTCTGGTATAGGTCTCTTGCAACAGACACTCTCTATAAAGTATACATTTTTTGAATCTTCTTAAAATAATGGTCATGTTAAGGAGTTATGTTTTGTAGGGGCAAATTTTATAATACACATGACAGTGTATCTCAGACTCTGCACCTAATACCACTAATTTCAGAAGTGTTTATGTGGTAGCATCATTTTTAATAAAAGTGTATGCTTGCAGTGCACCCTGGAGACTTACCAGGTAAGTCCACCACCTCTTGACAAGTGCAGTCCACATACATCTTAAGTGTCCTAGTTTGTGGCCCAGGTCTGGGGGAAATAACAAAGACGAACAACTAAAATAAAATAAACAAAGTGCTTATTCCAAAATATATAAAATAAAATGAGTGTGTGTCCATTATGAAGAACAATCTCACTTAGCTCTGAAAGACAGGACTTCTCAGAGCATGTAGAATTTGCTTTTCCTAGATGTGTCACTTCAGTATGTGAATTATTTCAAACTAAAGTCAGTTATGGCCCTTTTGGCTTCAAGATAAACTAATATGTTACCCTTAATTACCTAAAAGAATAACCCAGATTTAGGGTTATCTCTAGAAGCAAACTTTCATTAAAGAAAACTGTATAGGTCACAGGGCAATGCCTATGGAGAATCAGCTTTATTTGTCATATGAGTCACCCTCCTCTCTCTTTGATGCCCCAGACCTTTATCCCATTTGTTTTCTCAAGGATAAAATTTGCCTCTTTGTCCTATTACTCTGGAATTTATAGTCCTGTAAATTTGTTTACTGGACTAGCACTAGAAGAATCTAGAGGGCAAGTGAAAATTTCCCCTCAATCTCCGAATTAGTCTGAATTCTATTACGTTTATTTAAATTTTGGTCTCAAGAAGTCATAATCATACCTTGGATGTAATTTATAACTGGATTAAAGAATTTTTGAAATTATAAAACAATAGTTTATTAATTAATGTGAGGATTTTAACTCAGGAAAATATTACTCTTTGTAAACTCCCTATCATTATAGATTTCGGTGGGATTTTTATAACAATGGCTTTTGAGTAGGTGGTCTGATTTGCACCTACTTACAAGTTATAAAAGAAGTTCATATTCACACCCATTGGCAAGCAAAGTGTGATTTAAAATATTGATGTTACAGGAGTCATAATATTCTGACAGGCTTTTCTCCTGACTTTTATCTAGTCGATGGAGTGAAGGGCACATGCTTATTCATATCAGTACATTATAGCATGTCTTTTAACAGAATTAGGTCAAGTTTGTTTTGACTTCCACTTGTGCAAATTTCTTCTTGCAGGAAGAGTGAGTCTCAGGCATGTTTTTCTTTTTTCTTTTTTGTCTACATACTGTTGTATCATAGTATTCTCAAGTGCATCTTTGTTTTCCCAGAGCCTCATCAAGTTTTTTTTCACACACTAGCTTTATTTATATGACCAAAGCATTGGAATGTAAATGAACAGTTTTTCTTTTTCTGGTCATTTTGATGAACTTACATCAATTGCCTCATTATTATGATGATAGCCCTTATATTTAAAGATGACTTTTGAACTGATTTATATATAGAACAGTTCATACTCCTACATATAAGCAATGACTCATTTAAATATGACTGCCACAAAGTATACACCAACCCTTTCTCTCTATTCACTTTGGTCTATTTTTTATTGTTATATACCATCTCTACTTGTCATCTTGCATTACTATATGTAATATTCAGAGGTATCTTATATATTATGCAGCAATCATGCAATATCTCCTTTGAAAATAATTCTGCTTCTGAGAAATAGTCACTGAAAACAGCAAAGAAAAGAGACAGTTTGATCATTTTTTGCCCATTCTTTTTTCTTAACAGAGTTTAATTTCTTTCTTGCTAAGTCCGACTTCCTTTATTTGTGTTGAAATACAAAGTTATAAGTAGAGTTATATATTTTATTTCAGAAGCATAGAATGCCATATCTCTTTACTCCATCCACATTTTCTCTGGCCCCTTTTTCTCCAAAGTTTCTCTTTGTTAATATAATAAGTAGAAAGATTTACTTTAAAGCTAGGGAAGATTAAATTACAGCATTTCTTACTTATATTGACCCTTTCAAAATCCTCTTCTTATTTTACACTTGTATTTTGTATTATTTGCCTTAAAGTACTTCCAGTCCAGCCGCATAATAAAATTTATGCCCAAATAAATAAACAACTACAGCAACAACAAAAACAAAACAAAAAACAAAGCCTGAACCTACTCCTTGTCTCTTCTGTCTCTTCAACTTACTTCTATTGCAATGTTTCTTTGGTCATTTCTTCTATTCTTAATTTCTGATCACGACAAACTGAATGCCAAACATTAACTGAAAAAGTGGTTTCTCTTAATGACTCTTTTTTCACTCTATCACATGTGAATTAATCCTTGAGAACTGAGAAGTCTTTTTAGGCAAAATCATGGGTGCAATTCTGCCATAACATGGGAGGAGTCAGATAAACTTGAGTCCTATTATGGGTTTTACAAATCACACTTTTGACATGAGTTAACAGTAAAGAACATAACATTTTCTCAAGTGTAAAATGCAAATAATAATATTTGCTTCTCAGTCAAACCCTGGTGGCTCAGTTGCTAAGACAGCTGCTGGGGCATAAACCATGTAAAGTTCAAGGACCTGGATTTATGACAACTAAAAACAAAAAAATATAAGTGCTTTCTCTTACTCTTCCTTCGTTCTTCCCTTTATCTCTCCTCTGTCTTTTCTGTCTTTTACATCCCTTCATTTCTCCCTCTTCCTCTCCATCCTTTCTCTAAAAAAACATTTAAAAATTGTTTTTCAGATTTGCTCAGAAGGAAGATTGAATCAGAAAATCTAGGTCAAGGCACTTTATTTACTCAAGTTCTTGACACTTACTCCATATCAACACATTTAAATTCAACTTTCTTTTTCTTCAGATGCCATTACAGGATATGGCATTAGCATGGGGTAGAAAGAAGTCTAGCCCCATTGTGAACAGAGAGTTGCTTCTGCATGGAGCCAACACTGGAGGCCACCCTTACAGGAAAGCCCCAGAGGAAAATTCCCACCCTCTCTACCATTAGCACACTTGTACAGAACTGTTGGTGCTCACAGCTATCCTTCCATAGACAGCCAGAAACAGACAGCCAAGTTGGCAATACCTGTGTGGATAGTTGACTTGTTGCTGATAAGGAGCTATACATTTTAGCCCTCTCATGGGAAAAATTTGAAAGGGCTCCGTAAAAATGACAGTTCCTGATAGCTTGGGACTATAGATAAACAGCTTCACTATCTGCTTGATACTTCCTAGAACTTCCTCCCTGGATCCCAGGGTGTGTTTACAGTTATATTCAGTTACCTGCAGAGATTTCTTCTCCTCTGGAGGACTGAAAGATTTTCATAGGGCATTGTGTTTTTCTATGAGCAGACCCCAGATCTTTCTTCTATGACTTGTAGTGGAAATGTAACCTGTTTGTGGCCTGGGCCCACAACTCTTTGTTTCTTTCCTTGTGACTTGCTGCTCATGTTTATGACTCTGGAGGAACTGTCTGCATTCCTCAACCCAACTCCAAACCTCTAGGCTGCACTCTCGGGTCTTAATATAGGGCTGACTCTAGAGCTTCATCAATTCTAAGGAGTGCTGAGTTCATGAAACTAAAGAAGCCCAGCATTCCAGATCTATGCCCAGGACTATACTGTGCAACTCCATACCCTAATATAAGGCCTTTACACTAGGGAAACCAAAAACGGAATGCCAACAATTTAAAGAGATATAGAAATATATAAAAAATTATTGTCCAAAACAAAACCCAGGGGAAAATCTGAATGCAACAGATTTAAGTAAACTGACAGATGTAAACTTCAAAGCAACCATTTTAATACTAACTGAAATCAGAAAAGCAATGGAGGAAAATAAAGAGAATTACAACAAAGATAGAGAAAACATGAGGCAGTTACAAACAGAATTCATGTGGCTGAAGAACACAATAGCTGAATTAAAGAACACTACAGAGGAGGAGCTCAACAGTAGGCTGGAAGAAAACTCTAATTAAACCATTGAACCAGAATAAAGTAGTGGAATGCATTCAAACAAAGCATCAAAGAGAAAAAATAAAAGAAATAAACAACATACAAGACCTATGGGATGACATCACATCATAGAGGTCCTAGAAGGAGAAAAGAGAGATAAGGGGGAAGAAATCATATTTGAGGAAATAATAACTGAGAATTTCCTTAAATGAAGGAAGGAAAAAGACCTCTAGACACAGGATGCTTAAAAAAAGTTCCAAACAAAAGAAATACATATTTCTTATGTTGAAGGGCATACTAAAAAATATCTTGACAACTTTCCTACAACTCGTTTGTGAAAAACAAGGAAAGACTGAGAAACTGTCATAGATCAGAGGACAATAAGGAGGCATGACAACTCAGTGTAATGTATCCTGAGTAGGACTGTGAAAGAGAAGAAACTTAGTAAAATATAAAGTGTGTCAGTTAATAGTAATGTTGGTTTCTTGTGAGTCAGTTGTATCTAGTAATGTAAGATATTAATAATGAGACAAGCTGAGTGAGGTATATGTGGAAACTATGCTATCTTTGAAACTTTTTAAGAAATCTAAAGTTATTCTAAAATCAAAAGAGTATGAAACATCGTGGCTAAAGTGGAAAAATAATTATTTTGTAAATCAACCTAGAGCTTTTAAATTAAGGATATTTAACCTATTTGTAAACTAGTTCTGTATATTTTGTTTGTATTTGACTTAAAATAAATGGGAAATCTTTCAAGAACATATTCAAAAAAATTGATTAAATCCCTCAGGACCAATTCTTTTGGACATTCAATAATCATTCTAAATCCAATCCCTGCCTAGATGTATCAGATAGAATAAATAAATGCTTTGGGAGCAAACAGATAATGAAAATATTTTATATGTGTCCTTTTCAGTAGACTTCAAATCATTTCCAGCAATCCATTGGTCCACTTACTCAACTGAGTCCCTAGAAATCCCCCTGAACAGAACACTCAGAGAGGCAATGTTTAATGTTGCTGTCTACTCACTCCTTGTAAGTAACACATCTTTCTTTGTTTAAAGGAATTTTAGTTTGTATCTTTTGGCACAAACCTGTGTCTTTTGTATTTTGATGATTAGCAAGGGAAAGACGCATTGTGTTCAATAACAAATATGTTATTAAAGGGGCTCAAAACAAATCACCCAAATTATCTCAGACTTGCTTTCTTGTATATGTCCCACTCTGACAGAAAAATTATTTTGAGCTGAACTCATTAGTAAGGTTGGAGGCAAAGCTCCAAAATTCTTTTGCCCTTCTTCCCCTTATCTGAAGAAGTGATCATTAGTGATCTTTAGTCTCTATTATCTAGACTAATGTAGTCTGGAAACATCTTAATCCAGATTTAAATGCATCTCTGAATACCTTATCTATCTAAGAAACCTATTTTAGTTTCAGAGTAAAGATGAGTAATGCCTCTATACTATGTGAAGATCTCCTCTGTTTATAATATCCCAGACCTGCTTTCCCACACCTCAGCATAGGATATAAGTTTTTGGTCTGTCCTATTTACCTCAGAATTTAAATTCATGTAAGCAGTCAATATACATGCCATTAAATTTGGACTTTTCTCCTATTAATTCTTTCTAATGTTTATTTGTCCAATTCATGAAGAACCTCAGAATTTTCCCTGTGCCCCAACTTTATTCAGAGAGAATGTTTCCCATCTGCATGTTTGAACCTTTTCTGAAATATAAGAGCTAGAGAAATACATATCATTAGCCTGAAAATGCAAGTGAACCCCTAGGAAGGCACAGAGGAGTGATACTGCTGTTTTGAAAGAGTGACAGAAGACAGAAATGATAGTGACAGCAGAATCCCTGCAATTCACCGATTTTCAAATTCTAGAGTCTGTTTGCCTCTGATAAGACAGTGTGCCTCCTTTCCATACATATTGTACTAAAAGTTTTTCTCTTTCTGTATTTCTTCCAATATGAACAAAATTTTTTTTGTTTTTAAAATAAGAAATGATGTATCTTTGTTGGAAGTGAAGATAAAGCATAGAATTTTATTTATTAAAAGTACACTTTCATAATGTTTTTCTTAAATAATACCTAATAAAAGGAAGAAGATAGTCAACAATGCTACAATTGAGTATTGATCCAGAATGGTTGTATTCTTTCTGTCTTTCTGAACACTTCTCTATCAAAGTATTTGTTCATTTTGAAAAACCATAGCAGCTTTGTTTATAAGCATATTTTGAATATTAAGATTTTTAAGATTATATACTTTCTTGACTTAAACATCAAGGATATGACTACTTCATTATGCCTAGTAGTTATATAACTGTAGGCAATAAAGGAAATTCATTATTGTATCTGTTGGATATATTGGAATTTTATGTAGATTTGTCTATTAACATTTTATTAATGCAGAAATATGATTAAAAGAACATTAGGCTGGAAGTGAGGTAAACCTTTTGCCTCACTATTCTGATATTCAGTCTCTATATGCCAACTATGTGGCTTTTAGGTGACTCACTTCATTTTGCACTGCAGATGATACTTCTACAAAGCATGAAGTTAACTCTGTTCTACGTTGTCTGTGAAGACAAATGACATAATATATATGCAAGTTTTTTAAGTACAGGGGAAGATAGAAAAAACAGTAATAACTTCTATGAACATAGTGATTTAAGCAAAAAGTTGAGGCCCTTGATAATTGAGAGAAAAAGAAAATTCAATGAAATTGTTGGCTAGCATTAACTTAAGGCTCTGAATCAAATTAAGTCACCATTTAGCTGGACATTATTAACATAGGGTTTCATAGAAATGCCTTCAAAAATTATAATTTGATATTATGCCTAAATTTTTTTGAGGGTATATTTTTAAATAGTCTTTATAAAATTTTTTTCTCTAAGAATATTGCCTTTTAGTTTTAATGTTTCTTATGTAAAAAAATTAATGAAAACATCTTCTGAAACTTTAGTTTCTGGTAAAAGCAGCTAAAACATATACAAATGAATTGGTGTTTTTAATCAAAGAATAACTGCTACATAATGATATATCCAATTTTGTCTTGACTATCACAAAGTCCACAGTTGAATATAGTGAAAAATTGCAGCAGTTAGATTCATCATAATTTTGTTACATAAATTTCTTTCCTCAACCTTAAGGTCCGTTTTTTTTTATAGACACTATGTATATAGTTAATTCCCGCAAGTATTTTATTTTTTGACAATAGTCAGGTTAGTAAATGATATTTCTGCATATATCTTGTGACACATTTGTGGCCACTTATTACTGAGGTCAAACTAGTTTGATTGCATTGTACATGTTTTGTGGCGGTCTTCACCAATGGACTATAATGTTAATGACTAGATATGCACTGGGGCCTTGTAAGTTTCCAACAAGCATCTTGCTTTTTAAGTCAATATTAAAAGTGACCCATTCTTTGTAGTTCGCACTATGATTGCTGAAAGACCTTCAGCAATAAAAAGTAAAAAATTTTGAAAACAGAAATTTTATTACTTACAGGCCCTCTAGTATCCAGGGCACGTCAAGAGGCACACAGCAGATCTTAGGAGGAGAGAGAGAGAAAGAGCATGAGCTTGGGTGGTCTTGCTGTTGTTGGGGCTAAGTTTAGGGGTTTAGGGTTTCGAAGGCATATTCTTTATTGTTATATTTAAGTGGTAAGGGTATAAATATAAAATATGGGAAGATAGACAAAAAGAAAAAGAAGTTAAAAAGCAAGTCAGTCTCAACCAGTTATCTAAGTTTACTAGGTACTGGATAACAGAACGATACTGGTGTTGGGGTGCAGGAGGCTACTTGTCTCCTATCTCACTGTATGACTGGCCATGTGTTAATGCTTTTGATATGAATTCCTCAACAGTCAGGTTTACATCCACGATTGCAATACAAGACAAAACAAAAGTAAAAATTCAATTGTTGGCTCTTCCATTAGAGTAGACAACTGAATATTGTTTATTTGAAGACAATGTTTTATTGACCCTAACCATCGATTACTTTAGGTGAATGTTTGGTTATAAGATGAGACCGAAAAATGGGGACCTTTGAAACTAAGCCTTACTAATACAGCTAAAACAATAAGCTACGTTCCAGTTCCAAGATTGTTGACTATTAAGATCTCGAGCTTGTCCTCTCTCAACAAGCACAATGAGAAGATGTCAATTTAGCAACTAGGACTTTCAAAATGAACAGTTTCCAACATCTCAAAGATACAGAGATATCTTTATAAATGATAGGAGAAGCCAATCTATCTTGATGTCATGCTTGTCTGAGATCGCTGAAATTTAAGGAGAGACCAGTGATATGGACACTCTCCCCAGAGCTGAAGAACCTGGCACCACAGTGGGTATCCCTATAGCTGGGAACTGACTTTTGGTCATTGAACCAAAAATTGAAGATCAGAGAACACTCCCAAACACTCTCTATGAAGTCAAAATTACACTGATATCCAAAACGGAGAAGAATGTTGCCGAGAAAGAAAATTGCAACTTACTCTGATAAACCTAGATGCAAAAATTCTCAACAAAATATTAGCAAACTAAATAAAACAATAAATCAAAAGGATCATTCAACATGGCAAAGTGTTAGATTTATACCATGGATATAAGGATGGTTTAATATACACACATTTTTAAGGTAGTACAGCACATCAACAAAAGCAAGTGGAATAAAAATATGATCATATCAATTGATGCAGAAAAGGCTCTTGAAGAGATAAAGCGCCAATTTATAAAAAAATGCTACATAAAATAGGAATAGAAGCAACATATTTCAACTGTATAACCACCATATATAATAACGCCACAGCAAACATTATACCCTATGGTGAAAAACTGAAAAGATTTTCTCTATGATCAGAAATGAAACAAAGTTGCCCACTCTCATTACTGCTATTTAACATCTTACTGGAGTTCTTATGAGCAATTAAGCAAAAAGATGAAATAAAATGCATCCAAATTAGAAAAGTAGTAAAGCCATCATTAATGCAAATGATATGATAATATACATAGGAAACTAAAATATCCACCAAAAAACTGTTAGAATTAATTAAGTACGGTAAATGGTAGGTTACAAAATTAATGTACAAAATTATGACATTTTTATATGAAAATGATATGATGGCAGAGAATGAAATTAAGAAAACTAATCCATTTACAATAGAAACAAAAATAACTGAATAGTTTGGGATATGGTTAATAATGAAGGTGAAATCCCTGTACAATAAAATCTATAAGACATTGTTAAAGAAATAGAGGAAGATACAAAGAGCTGACATTATATTTCATGCTTATGGTTTAGAAGAATTAACATTTTTAAAATGCTCATTTTACTGAAAGCAATTAACAGATTTAATGCAATCTCCATCAAAATTCCACTGGCATTCCTCAAGGAAATAGAACATTTTTTATAAAAATCGTATGGAGTTGTGAAAGATCTTAAATAACCAAAAAAATCATAAGAAAAAAGAAACGTGAAGTGGAGGCACACTCCCAGATCTTGAGTATATTGCAAAGGGATAGTTATCAAAACTGTACTGTACTGAAAACAGAGACTAAGATCAGTGCAATAGAACCGACTAACGTGAAATAGATTCACATATATATGATCAGTTAATTTACAATAAAGAAGCCAAGAGAATACAACGGAGAAAGAAAGTCTTTCAAAATATCATTTTGTGAAAACTGTGCAGCCACATGCAAAAGGATGAACGTAGACTACTTTCTAAAACCATATTTAAAAATTGATTCCAAAGGTATTAGAGACATGGATGTAAAACCAGAAACTATAAAATACTTAGATGAAAACATAGGCAATATATTCCATGATATCAATTATATAAATGAAAAAAAAGTGCAATAATTTATTAATCATTTACTTATTTTGGGACTACATTTTGTTCTTAGTTATTGAGTAATGTTCATGGAACATTAAGACCTGAGATTCTGGACTAGCTAGTGTCTTGGATCTAGGTACCTGGGGAAAGCCCAAGTGTGAGAGAAGACTCATCCTCAGAGTCAACAAGGAGGAGCAAACTGCACCCATAGCCTCAGTATCTGAAGAGCACACAGGTGACAGACACAACTCACCCTTACCATCAGTAACCAATGCTACTGTACCAGGGTAAGGGCCAGAGCCCACAACACACACAACCACCCACAGCAGTCACTCCCTAGGAAGTAAAAAAAAGACAGTGCTAAATGCCCAAAGAAAGGAAGATACCAGGGGTATGCAAATAAAGAATCCAAAGTGACATTTAAATAAATAAGCAAAACAAAATCTGATGATATTATAGGAATCACAATTACTCAAAGGTAAATAAAAAAAGAAATATTAAAAGAACTATTTCACCAAAGAGACTGAGATTATAAAGCGCAAACAGACCTACTAGATAAGACATATGCAGTCAATTAATTTAAGATAAACATGAAAATTTCCATAAACGGGATGAATCTCTCACAGAAATCAATCTCAAAAATTGATAGCAAAACCACAGAGGTGAGTCTCATGGAAGAGGAAAGAAAAACAAGACTGACTGAGAAATAGCAAAGAAACTCTTTATGATATATCAAATACCATGAGAAGAAAAAAAATATGGGTAATGGTTATCCCTTAAGGTGAGCAGAGGGAGAAAGAACATTTATTTTAATATTTAATAGCAGAAAATTTCCATTATCTTTCACAAAAATAAATTAATGAATTCTAAGAAGTCAATAGAACACCCAAATTCCTAAATGCAAAAGACCTTCACCAAGGCATATCATAACAAAACTAGTGAAATGCAATATAGAAAAAATTTTCTAAACTTTGCAAGAATAAAGAGAAGTATAACTTACAAAGTCACGCCTACTAGGCTATCATCAGACTTCTTAGCTTGAACCCTAAAGAACAGGAGAGAGTGGATGACAATCAAAATACTAAAAGATAAAAACTTTCAGAAAAGAATAATCCAACCTGTAAAACTATCACTCAAAAATGATGGAAAAATAAAGGTTTTCAATGATTAAAAAACAGTTGCTGGATTTTTTCCACCACCAAATCTCCCTTTCAAGAAGTGTTTAAAGGAGTTCTAACACAGGAAGAATGAAAATGAAGATATACCTGAGAATGGTAATAAACAATAAAAAGCAATGATAACCAAACATAGGAAAAATAGGAGAGAAAAACAACAAAAATTAATAAAGGTGGAAAGAAAAACATGGTTTTCAGCTCAAAAAATACTGTAAAGACTATCATCAAGTGATATGAAGTTAGATACTAATCACACAGCAGTCACAAAACTCAGTCTTAAAGAGCTATATAGCTGGGAAGAAAAGGAAACAAAGATAATAAACATCAAATGCCATCTGAAGGAAAAGGCAAGCAAAGCAACTGTCAAAATAAAGGCTGAAAATAAGCCAACAGAAAACAAAGGATCAAACCCTACAATCAATAATTGCCTAAATGTGAATGGACTAATCTAACTAATCCAAAGCAAAGAGCTCCAGGATGGACAAAAAAACCCCAGGACCTATGAATATTACTCTACAAAAATCCTCATCAGACCCAAAGACAAACAGGTTGAACATGAAGGGCTAGAGAAAATATGTATCAGTGTAACAGGGATAAAAGGAAACAGAAAAGTGTAATATTAATATCTGAAAAGATAGATTTCCACCTCAAAAGGGTAACGTGAGGAAAGGATGTACACCTCATAACTAAGGAGGTAATCCATCAAGAATAAATAACTGTTGTTAATGTATATGCACCCAATGCCAGACCAACTAATGTATATAAAAAAATACTGACAAGTCTAAAGGGAGATATTGATAAAAAAATCAGTAGGGGACTTCAATATCTAAATTAAATAAATGGATCATTCAGGCAGAAAATCAGTAAAGAAATAAAGGCCTCCAATTAAACAATGGAATATATGGACCTAATAGACATATATGGACTTTCTACCCTAACAAAAAAAGATCACACATTCTTCTCAAGTGCACATGGAACATTCCCAAAGAGAGACCTTATCCTGCAACACAAACCAAATCTCACTAAGTTTAGCAATATAGATTTTGTAGTATTTTTTTCCAATTACAAGTGTATGAAACTAGATATGAATCAGAAAAACAAAACTGGAGAAATATAATCATGTGCAAATAAAACAACATGCACTGAATAATTATTCACTCAATGAGGAAATTAAAGACAAAAAAAATTTTTCTAGACACAAACGAAAATGAAAAGGAAAGCTGCCGGAACTTACAGAATATGGCAAGAGCAGTTCTAAGACTAAAGTATTTTTAAAATTAATTTTTTAAATGAAAACATGGAAAATTTACATATAATTTTGAATTACATTAGGGTGCTAACTGTAAAGGGGTTGAGTACTCTAAAATGTACCCTGGGAATGAGAGCTGAGTATTGAAGGAAGGAACATGTTGAAAAGATGGAACCTTTCCCTAAGGTTGGATTTCTTGTCATCTGGAGAAGGTGTAGTTGTCCATTGGTGGTGAAGAAGGTCGTTGTGTTGTCTTGGGTTAAGACTAGTTCAGGGAAAGTACACAAGCTGGCAGGCAATAAAGGGACACTTCCACTGGATTGTTGATGAGTTGTACTGATGAACAAGGTCTGGAAGCAAGAAACTATGCTGGAGGTTTTAATTTGACCAAGGCTGTCAGACGGCACCCACTATGGTGTATTTGCTATCTTACTGTTTTTCTGTGGAGTTTCTTTATGTTTTATAGAGCAACCTTTATTATTTTTTGCAAAGCTGATTCTGTGGTGGTAAACTCCTTTAACTTTTGCTTTTCAGAAAAGATTTTTATCATTCCTTCAGTTCTGAATGATAATCTTGCCAGATACAGTATCCTAGGTTAAACTCCTTTTCTTTCAGCACTTTGAATATATTGTGCCATTCCCTTCTTACCTGTAGAGTTTCATTTAAAAAGTTTGCTGACAATCTTATGGGGGCTCCTCTGTATCCTTTGTATTTTTTCTCTGGCTGCTTTTAATAGTCTTTCTTTTTCTTGCATTTTTAACATTTTTATGGTGATGTGTCTAGGTGTATTTTTGTATGGGTTTCTTTTATTAGGAACTCTTTGAGCTCCCTGGATCTGGAGGCTATGATGTATCCCTATGATGTAAATGCTGTTTCTTTTGATGTTATCCCAGAGGTCTCGAATGCTGTCAAATTCTTTGAAAATTTTTCTCTCTTCTTGATTGAGTTCTTCTGTCCTGTCTTCCCGATCACTGAGTCTATTAGAAGTTTCCTCCATCCTATTGTTGAGTCCCTCTGTTGAGTTCTTCAATTAAGTAATTGTGCCTCTTGCCTGTTTGATGTCTTGTTTTAATGCTTCTTTTTGCTTTCTGACATTCTGGTTTACTGCCTCTACTGATTGCTGGATTTCCATGAGTATGTTTAATCAGTTACCCTAAATTCCTCATCAGGTAATTTACAAACATCTGCTGTATTCAGATTTTTCCCCTGGGTTTTTTATTGGATCCATCATTTCACGCATATTTCTCTGTGCCTTTGCTCTATTGGACATTCTGTTAATATTTCTGAGGGTTCAGTTTGCCTGGCATTGCTTAAGTTTGACTTGCCCAGGATTGGCAATCAGGCTGCAGTTTCACCTCTACCCACAAGGTGGCACTAGCAGGTAGCATTGAGATTTGGGACGGCCTTCTCACTGTATTCCAGAGGGGTGGGACAATCAATGGGCGAAATTTCTGGTCAGCGGCTGTGCGGTGGGTTTTGGCTCAAAATAGTTGTGGGAGGGATTTGAACTCTTTGGCTGATTTCTGTTTATGGCTGCACCCAGCACAATTTCACCCTGCAGGCTCCAGCTCAACTCCCTGTGCGCTGGCTCTCCTTTTGCCCCCTCCCAAGTCGGCCCTTAGTGGCTCAATGTCTCAGCACCACTGGGCCCACCTCTGGCTGCCTCTGCAGGTGGTACCGAAATCCTGGCCTCTGCCCCACCATGTATCCAGACACCCTTGAGCTCTGTCTCAAATCCAAATCAGTCTTAGCTGAGAACCTGACTGGGAGCAGTCACCCACATTAATCATCAGCTGTTCTGTCTCCAGCTGAAGTGCCAGTTGTTTCTTGGTGTTCCTCTCAGGAAAATAGGTAGGTTTTTTTCGATGTCTGTGGGGAGTGATCCAAAAGTGCTTCCTATCGAGTCGAGTCACCATCCAGAAGCTGACCCAAGATTAAAGTTTTTAGTGATACAAATGGACATCAAAAAACCAGGAGACCTATTGTATTACATACCTAGTAGCTACATACCTGAAGGAACTAGAAAAAGAAGAATCAGAAGCAGAAATCAGTAGAAGGAATGATAATGAAAATATAGCTGAAGTAAGTGAAATAAAAATAAGATCATCCAAAATATCAAAGAAACAAAGAGCTGGTTATTTGTAAAATTAAGCAAAATTAATAAGCCCTTGACCAGACTCACAGAGAAAACCCTAATAGCAAGAGTCAGCAATGAAAGAGGTGATCACAAGAGACATTACAGAAATACAAAGGATCATAAGACTCTATTATAAGAGCCTATAGTCCACAAATTTGTAAATCATGAAGAAAGGGACATATTTTAGAATTTTGCAGGCCTCCCAAAATGAACCAGGTTGACGCAGATAATTTGAGCAGAAAAATAACAATCACAAATTGAAACTGTTTTCTCACTCTAAATGACTTAATTTAGTGAATTTTATCAAACATACAAGAAAAGATAATTTCCATCCTCCATAAACTCTTTCAAAAAATTGAAAACAGGGAAAACTCTCAATACATTCTGTAACATTACCCTGATAACAAAATTAGACAAGGACAACACTAAAAAAGAAAGTTACAGACCAGTATCACTGATGAATGTAAATGTGAAAAATCCTCAACAAAATTTGACAAACAAAAATCAGCAGCATATTAAAAATATACAACATGGTCAACTAGGATTTATTTCAGGGATGAAAGGATGGTTTAATATATACAACTTAATCAACGTAATACACTATCACATCAACAAAAGATAATCAAATTTCATATGATCATATGGATCAAAGCTCTGTTCTTAAGACCCAAAGTCATAAAATACATAGAGAAATATAGTAACAATACACTATGACATCAACTTTAATGATATCTTTGGGAAAGTGACACCTATGATGAAAATAAAATAAAACTAAATAATTGGGACAACATCAAACTGAAAAGTTTCTGTACAGTGAAAGAATACATCACCAAAAATGGCAGTTCATGGAATTTAAGAAGATATTTACACAACATCAGAGAGGATACTTGCACAAAGGACTCATACACCTCAACAACAAAAATGTGAATAATTAACTAAAAAATGGACGTTAGAACTGAATAGAAACCTATTTAGAGAAGAGACATGGATTGTCCAAAAACACATGAAAAATTTTTCTACATCACTCATCATCAGAGAAATGCAAATTAAAACTACAGTCAGGTGCCCCCTCTTTCATGTGAGAATTGTCTATATAAAAATGACTAGAAACGATAAATATTGGAGAGGGTTCACAGAAAAATGAACCCTCTTGCACTATTAGTGAGGATGCAAATAAGTGTAACCTCTTTAGAAAACTGTGCGGAGATTCCTCAAGAAAGTAAAACAGGATTTACCACTATCAATCCAGTAATCACTTCTAGGCATATATCCAAAGAATACAAAAACACCAACACACCCCCACATAAAAATAATGTTTATGCTCCTATATTTATAGCAGTACAATTTGCAATTGCCAAGACATGTAAACCACCTAAATGCCTTAAATAGAGTAATGTATAAAGAAGCTTGGTATATATACTCAATGGAATTTCATGCAGCTGTTAAAAAAAAGACAAAATTGTACTGTTTTAACAATGTGATGAAACTGGATGGGATCATGCTAAGCAAAAGAAGTCAAAAGAAGTCAGAGAGTAAAAAGGGAAACAGCAGATTTCACTCATATATAGTCTATAAAGAAGCAAAGCAAATGAGTAGTTAAACCTTAACAAAATTCACAATATAGAAGACTGTGACTACCAGGGGGTGTATGTGAGGAGGAAAGGAAAAAGAACAAGGTGACGATAAAGGGTACTGAAACTTCAGTGGTGGTGTGGTGTGATATACAAAAGTTGAAGTACAATTTCAATATCCTAATATTAATATAGCAATGTAAACAAAATAAATAATAAATATTTTAAAAGTAAAGAAAATAAAAAATATGATCATATGAATAGATGTAGGAAAAGCATTTTATAAGATTCAACACTCATTTGTGATAAAAACTCTCACCAAAACAAGAACAGAAGGCACTTATCTCAACATTATAAAATCCACGTATGACAAATTCACAGAAAAATTAGAATCAATGGCAAAAACTGAAAGTTTTTCTCCTAAAATCTGAAATGACATTAGGATGGTAACTCTCACCACTACTATTCAACACACATATATATTATATATTATATATACACACATATATTTGCACATGCACATGCATGCACATACATGTACATAGGCAGTAACAAATGAGAAGTAAATTTTCTTCATGGAGTTGCAGATATTTACTTGGGAGAATAAGGAATAAAGACAGTGTTTTGAACTGCTAGCCAGGAGAGTTTGTTCTTCATATTTTTCTAGTTATAAAACTTTCTCTTCTCCACTAACATATTCCTCATCCCTAATACGTTTTTAAAATTTTGGCTTTAAAATTTTATTTTAAAGGTTGTAGGACATATTATGGGGCTGTTGCAAATTTGGGATAACTATCAGACGCATGAGATGAGAGAAAAATGAAAAGATTAAATGCATTTTTAGGATAGTATATAGGGTTTCAAGGAAATTAATTAAAAAATGAGCTTTTTAGTATTTATAGTGCATGTTAGGTATGGGAGAAGAAAAAAATTCTATATAGAATCTATTTTAGTGGAACTTATCATTTTATTCAAGATATAAAATAAAATATGAACATATGTAACATTAATAAATCATATGACTGCATATGTTACAGTGACAGCATGATTCAAATAATGCTGTAAATTCTATAGGAAGCCAAAACAGGAATGGGTCAATATTAATGATTATTATAATTGTTTCACACTGCATGGTCTTTGGAATCAAATGTCTTATTGTATCTTGGATATACTGCTTACTATTTGTCTTATTTACACATGTTGAATACGACCATCGAGCCTCGTTTTAAACATTTGCAAAAGGAGAATTAAAATAGTGCCTATTTATTGCACTAAAAATTTAATAATATTATGAATGCTAAATGGCAAACCATGGATGTCACATAGTAAGCATTTATCAAGTATAGATATTTAAGGAGAAGTTAGGACATGGGACAATTTTTAAAATAGCTTGATTGGTAGAAAGAATACAAGAAGATATAACATATCAGGAGAATAGGGGAGCTCTGTTATAGAAATAATAATGGCATGTTTGGGGGACAATATATTTTCTCAAGAGAATTATATTTTAAAAGTATGTTGAGATGTTATTATAGTAAGAGATCACAGTAAGTTTCTCTGAAGTTTTAGATAAAGGTCAAGAAAAACTTACCATTTGAGAATGAAATGAATTCAAATCAACATATTGATGAGAATATTTATAGATTTCATCTACAGATAACATGTACTGCTAAAGAGTCTTAGAAATCTAATCAACAGCTCCCCCAGTTTCTTTCAGTCTAATCAAAGTGATCAAGATATATCTTTAGATTGAATTTGTAACTAAATGAAGCTGCATCCTCACCAGTTTTATTTTTTTTCATGAAAGGACAGAAGTGTCAAGATCTGCACGACACCCGCCCCCTCAAATTCTTGCACAGTGAGAAGTCATGAACAGTTTCAGAATAGAAGTATAACTTAACCAAAAAATTACTTTCAAATGTAATCTTAAATTGTAGGAAAGATCAACTGGAAGAGTAAAAATTAGAGGCAAATAAGTAAATTTGAAGGCATTGCTCCTCAATAGTCATGTCAAATGACTCAGTTTGAAAATAAACTTGATGTATAATTTATTCTGAAAAATACTGTAAAATATAACTTAATCATTTCATAAGCAATTTAGAACCGTTTGATTCTATGGATAAATCCAAATAATTTTTAAAATTTCATTTTATACCTGCTTAGTTTTTTCTTTTTTTTGTGAAATAGTATGTGTGTTAAGTTGAAAAGTAATACTAAAATTAACACCCGTGTATGGATCATTCAGCTTAATACTTTGTTACCAGAATCTTAGAAGACCTTCCCCAACTGTATCCCTCTCCTTGAAGTAATGACTGCCCTGCTTAATACAAATTTTCTTGATTAGAGTGATTGTTTATAACTTATTTGTCTGCATAAGTATGTTAATTTTCCTCCTTCAGTTCTTTAGATAAATAAAAATTGTACTGTTTAGCTTTTTGCTTCATCATCTCAACATTATGTATTGTAGATTTATCAGCATTAATGCATATAGGTTTTGTTCATTTTTCACTGCTGTATGCTATTTTGTTGTGTGTTTATACTGTGATTTAGACAGTCTAATACGGTTATATAGCTGACTATATCAAGTGTATTTTCATGCTTTGATGGTAATACCAGCCAGTCAGTTTATATGCTCTGCTGAAGTTCTACTAATTCTTCCCTTCCAACCATTTTACACTACCATGTATCCTTAGTAAATAATCATACTATTGCATGCTATTTCTGTGGTCATCAAGCAAAAAGCTGTTTTTAGCACAGACTAAGAAGCCAATACGTATGTACTAAATGACAAGAAGAGATTATCATGCCATGCAGTATCTAGAAAAAGTCATGAAAGCTCTGGTTTCCACACTAATTTCTTAGAAGAATCAGGTGACAAATCTTGGAGATGGGGTAAGCCAATTTTTTTGCAGAGCAATCTTTGGCCAGGATGAAATGGGAGAGAAGAAGGGAGTAGCAGACAAATTGATCTTCCTTTGTAGTCTCTCCTCCAACAGACTGTTTTGAAATGAAGTAACTTCATATAGTCTCTTTGAAAATATTTCGTGAGACTGAGCAATCTCAGTTTGCTAGCTTATGAAGGTACTTGCCTTCTCTCTTACCTGTGTTATTTTCATTCTTGAAAAACTTTTCTTGGGATATTTTACCTCAGTTTTTTTTTCTTATTCCAGCTTCATTCCTGCTGCATTCCCCATTAAAGCCTGAACACGTTACTTTTGTCTATGGCTCAGTTTTCCAGGGAATCAATCTGGGCTAGAAAGCTACAACTGAGAACTTAAGAATGTTTAAATGTGTAAGAACATTTTTCTTTTGAACACAAGTACAATGAGTTTCTTCAAAATATGTAGTTAGGAATAGAATCATTGAGATTTAGTTGTAGTTTTACTTGTATCTGTAGAATTGCTGAGTTGTAGTAACCACTCAGATTTATTTAGTAATGCCAAGCTGTTTTTCAAGTTGTTGTTACTAAGGTATACTTTTGCTAGCAAAGAGCAGGAATTCCTGTTACTTTATAATCTCTCCAAAACATGCCATTTTTATATTTTAATGCTTCTAATCTGGTAAGTATGGAATGGTATCTCATTTGACTTTCTTATGCCTTTTTTAATGCAAATGAATTGAGGGCCATTTCATATGTTCACCATTGCATATATTCTCTGTAAAATGTCAACATATTTTACAAGTTGTCTATTGGTGGTATTTACAAGTTGTCTTTTCTGATTGGTTGGAATTTCTTATTTGGAATAGTCCTTTCTTGATTATGTCTTTCAAATATCTTTTCCTTTTAGTCTCTTTCCACACTGGGTACATTTCCCTGCACCTTTTAATACATGTTCTATTTTTTCACATTGTTCTGCAATGTTTTCTCTGTCATAAATCAGGTTTCCAAATATACATGGGTTATACAACATTCAACTTTATACTTAACTTTTATCTATTTCATCTTTATACTTGATTCATTTCCACCTTTTCATCCTTAAATGTAGTGTTTTTTTCTTCTTTTTGATGAATTTTGTCAAAGGTGAAAAAACATACATACATATGTTTGCATGTATATATACATGTGTTATATATATGTATATATATATATATCCCAAAATAATTTAAAACTGGATTTTCTATTTTGTTCTATTGTTACATATGTCCACTCATACTTCAGTATCACATAGTCTTCATTACTATAGCCTCATAAGTCTTAAAATTGGTAAGAAAATTTTGCTGTTTTACTCTTATGAACTTTCTTGTCTGCTTTTGATTTTTGCACTATCAAGCTTCACACACACACACACACACACACAAACACACACACACACAAATGACCTATAAAGTTTTTGTTTGAAATTGCACTGGAAACCGATCAATTTGTATTTATGATCAAGAAGGTGATTGATTCATGACATACTTCTTGTAATGTGCTTGACTTTTCTGATATCTCATAAAATGCATTGGAGAGTGTTCCATATGTTTATCCTCACTGCTATAGTTTAATATAAGATTTGAATTGCATATTCCTTTAATGCATGAAGAAATCAGTTGTAAAGACACAGACCTAGATATTATTTATTGTTCAAATATTTTTAAACTATTGATTCAATTTTTTTTAAAGAAAAGATGCAGGCAGGAATGAACACAAGCAGAGGCAGACAGGAAGATAGAGGAAGAAGAAGCATTTTGTTTATTTTATTTTGTTGTTCATCTTAGCCATTCCTATCAACCCCATAAACAAACTTAGAATTTGGGGATGTGTTTAGACTGTGTCCAACTGTTACTCTACCAGGATAAGTCTTATTAGATTCTTAATTAGTATGTGATTTTTTAAGATTATCTGCCTAATTCAAATATGTGTTGCTCCTTGTACACTTTTAGGAATGTATTCACTGTCTCTGTGTCCTCAAATTTATTGATGTAATATTCTTTATACTTAACTTTTATCTATTTAATCTCTGTACTTGATTCATTTCCACCTTTTCAACCTTAAATGCAGTGTTTTTTCTTCTTTTTTGATTAATTTTGTCAAAGTTTTGCTTCTTCCTTTTAATTTTTCCTAAGAACCACAATTGACATTCATAATTTCTATTTTATCTTCATTTCATTAATCCCTGGGTTTATCTTTACTATTTCCTTCCTTTTATTTTCTTTTGATCTATTTTATATATTTTTCTAACATTTTAAGTTCCATGCCTAGTTCATTAATTTTGAGTTTTAAATTATTTTAGGATATATATAACACATGCATATATACATGCAAACATATATATATGTATATAAATATACAACTGCAAAAGTATATATATATATATATATATACAAGTGAATAAATAATTCTTAATTAACCACTATTTAGATAGACAACTTTCAAGTCTAATAGCCTTCTGTGCAGTCATCCTTGACCAGAGTGTATTCCCTAAACCCCAGATACAACCACTGCCATGATATGTATATAAAAGTTGTGTGTATAAAATTTATTTCTAAAATATGCATCCCCAAACAATACAGTTTAAGCATTTGTTTTTGAAATCACACTCCCTGATCTCAAACTACATTACATAGTGATCATCATCAAAACAGTTTGGTACTGGAACAGAAACAGACACATTGATATGTGGAATCATATTGAGAGTCAAAAAATAAAGCTGCACCTACATAGACAGTTAATCTAAGACAAAGGGACCAAGAATACAAAATGCAGTAAGGAAAGTCTATTTAACAAAATGGTGCTTGGAAAACCAGAAAGACAACTACAAAAAAAAAGAAAAAAAGAAGCTATATTACTCATTATTGCCATACACAAAAGTTACCTCAAGATGGAGCAAAGACCAGGACATAAGAACCAAAGTCATCAAATACCTAGAAGCCAGTGTGGGAAAAACACTCCATGACCTCAACCTGAAAGAGATATTTGGGAAAGGAACAGCTGTGATAAAAAGGCCAAACTAAAATTAAGCAATTGAGACTACATTAAATTGAAGTGCTTCTGCATAGCAAAAGATAACATCACTAACACAAAAAAATACAAATTGGAGACGATATTTATGCAGCATACAAAAGTTAAGAACTTAATCTCCAAAATATATAAAGAACTCAAACACTTCAACAATAAAAAAACAGTTGACCTACTCAAAGAATGGGCAAAAGAAGTGAATAGGCACCTACTATAGGAGACACACAGATGGCTTACAGACACCTGAAAAATTGTTCTATGTCACTTGCCAGGAGAAAAATGCAAATAAAAACTACAATGAGATACCACCTCATACCAGTGAGAATGGTTTATATCAAAAAGACTGGAAATATAAAGCATTAGCAGGGTGTGGAGAAAAAGAAACCCTCCTACACTGTTGGTGGGAATGTAGATTGACAGGATCTCTCTGGGAAACGGTATGGAGATTCCTCAAAAAAATAAAGATGGATCTACACTTTTACCCAGTAATTTCACTCAGGCATATTCCCAGAGCATATAAAATTTCTAATCAGAAAAATATCTGTACCCTATGTTCATATCAGCACAGTTCACAACAGCCAGGACATGAAACAACATAAATGCTCAACAACAGATGCCTGCATAAAGAAATTTTGTTTTATATACTCAATGGAATTCTATGAAGCTACTATGCCTACTACTATGTTATCCCCTGGCAACCATCATCTTATGTCTTGTGAGTTTTTGTTGGGGTTTATATCTCTCTACTTGCTTCATTTCATGATATTCCAAAGATGAGTAAAACCATCCTGTATTTCTCCTTTTTTTCAGATTTATTTCACTTAACATAATACCTTCTAGTTCTATCCATATTGTGGCAAAGGATACAATTTCATTTTTTTAGTAGTTAGCTGCATATTTCTGGACTGCAGTATGATTCCACATATCAGCGTGTCTGTTTTTGTTCCAATATCAGACTCTCTTGATGATGATTACTCTCCAGCACAGTTTGATGTCAAAGAATGGCATTCCTCCACTATTCTTTTATTCTCTTAATATAAGCTTTAGCTATTTGAGACCTTTTTCAATGCCATATAAATTACAATATTAATTGCTCCATTACTTTGAAAAAGTCCCTGGAATTTTGATGAAAATTTCATTAAAGCTACATATTGTTTTGGGTAGAATGGCTATTTTTACTATGTTAATTCTTCCTACCCATAAACATGGAATGTTTATCCATCTCTTTGTGTCTTCTTATATTTCTTTTGTTAAGGTCTGTAGTTTTCATTGTAGAGGCCTTAAAACTCCTTAAGTTTATTCACATGTATTTGATTTTTCTTGATGCTATTGCGAATGGGATTTCTTTTATTTTGAATTTTTCCCTCCTCTTCAACTTTGTGGAAGAGTTGAAGGAGGATGGGGATTAGCTCTTCTTTGAATATTTGGTAGAATTCATTAGTGAAGCCATGTGAACCTGGGCTGTATTTTAAGATTTTTTAAATTATTTCTTCAGTTTCTGTTCTTGTGATTTGTTTTTTTAAATTGTCTTTGTCCACCTGGTTAAGCTTTATAAAGTTGTAGAATTCTAGAAATCTGTCCATTTCTTTAATGATTGATAAATTTATTAGCATATAAGTGTTCATAATAGTGTCTGATGATCCTTTGCATTTCTGTGATGCCAGTTGTAATCTCATCTCTTTCATTTCTGATTTTTGTTATAAGAGTTTTCCCTCTTTTTTCTCTAACTAGTCTACCTAGGGGTGTCTCAATTTTGTCTATTTTTTTCAAAGAATCAGCTCTTGGATTCGTTGATCTTTGGATGGTTTTTTTGTTTTCAATTTCACTTATTACTATTCCAATTTTTATTATTTCTTTTCTTCTGCTGATTTTCAGTCATGATTATTCTTCCCTTTTTAGTTTCCTCAGGTGTGTTGTTAGATATTTATTCTGGGCTCTCTCTTCATTTTCGATATGCACTTGTATGACTATAAACTTTCCTCTCAGAACCGCTTTTGCTGAATTCCACAAGTTTGATACTTGCTTATTTTTATTTCCAGAAAAGTCCTAATTTCATGCCTACCTTCAATTCATCAATGATGCATCCAAGGACTGTTCAGAAGCATGTAATTCAATGTCCACAACTTTGTGGTTCTTCTATTTTTGTTCTTTTGATTCACCTGTAGTTTTCCTTCTTGTGATCAGAGAAGATATTTTCTATAATGCAATCATATTAAATTTCTGAAACTTATTTTGTGTCCTAATATGTGGTTTAACCTTGAGATTGTTCCATGTATACTTAAGAAGAATATATAGCCTTTTTTCAGGAGTAGAATGCCCTGTATATGTGTTTTAGGTTCAAGTGATCTATTGTTTCAATTAGAGCCCTTGTTTCTAAGTTGATTTTCTGTCTGGAAGATTTATCTATTGATAAAAGTGGAGTGTTGAAGTCCCCTACAATTATTGTGTTACTGTAAATTTCTGTTTTTAGCTCTGTCAATATTTGTTTTATATACTTAGATGGTCCTGAATTAGGTATATATATGCTGATATTGCTTATTTTTTCTTGATGGATTACCTACATGACCAGAATGTAGTATCCATCTTTACCTCATGATATGCATTTTAGTTAGATTTTGTCTTGCCTGATATTGGCATTATAGTTCCTGATTTCCATTCTCATCACTGTTGCTTTGATATATTTTTTTGCTGTCCTTGGCTTTCAAATTATGTTTATCTTTGGATATGATATGTTTCTTGTATGAATAATATTGTTGGGTCTGTTTTTCATCCATCCAGTCATTTGATGTCTTTTGATTGGTAAGTTCAATACTTTTTTGTTTAAGGTGATGGTTGAAAAGTTGGGCTTTTGAGCTTTAGTTTTATGTGCTTGTTTCATTTTATGTTTTTTTAAGTTTGATTTTTTCCTTTGAATTGTTTTAAGTGCCTACTTTGTTATTATTACCTACTTTCCAACTACATATATATATATATATATATATATATATATATATATCTTTAGAATTGGTCTTTGTGACTATTCTGTGCATCCTGTCTAACTCTATTGCTCTATGATAACTTTATATGAGCTGATACCATACTGTATTTATATATTTGACAGGTTACATTTTTCTCTTTTCTCTTTAGTGTTTTTGTTCTCTCCTGCTGATCTCATCTTTGTTTCTATTTCTGTTTACCTGCTTATCATCATTTGATAGGCTTGGTGAATAATTACATTGTTCCCTTTTGAGAAGTTCCTTTTAAGATTTTTTTAATGGAATATTGCGCCCTGGCCAAGAAACTGGAGGGAGTAAGAACAGGACTGATAACCCAAGAGAGCAACAGTAACTGCATAAGAGTGCAAGATGAACTGACTGTGAGACCCAGATTTCTGCGCTAGAGAATGGCAGTCAAGGGAACTTTCAGGGTAGTACTTTGAACTCACTCCTTGACTGGGGAGCTTCAAGCTTTACCAGAGCACATTTAGAAATCTTTGCTCAGTAAAGCTCAGTGTCCCACATCGAAGAATCCAGGTAGGATCTAGTGAACAATAGGGAGGGAGATTCATCCTCCACAGTCTTTAAAGAAGCACACAGAGGCCAAAAGAAAATCTTGCTCACTGGCCAAAGAGCAAAAGGGAGCAAGAACAGGATTTATCACACGAAAGAGGTGCAGTAACTCTACAGTATCTATCACTGTCCTACCTATGAGACCCTAACTCTCTGTGCTAGAGAGCTGTGGGCTCCACAAAACTCACAGAGTCTGCTTATAAATTTAGTTCTTGGTCTGAAGAGCTTTCTATGAGGGACATACAAGAGAAGAATTGTCTCTCATCCCAAAAGAAATCCGGGACCACCGCTGAAAAAGTATTTCTGGCCCACCGAAAATGATTATTCTAGAGAGGGAAATGAGGCCCACTTTCCATGGACGCAAAGAGGATGATACTGGTCACATCAGGTTCTAAAATAACACTCAGGGAGGAATATAACATAAAAAAGAATGCCACCTTGGTAAATCTAAGACAAATAAGAAATCCATGCCAAAAGAAAAGTCACCCCAAAAAGCACAAATGACCCAAGGAAAGGAAGATGCCAGGATCTTCCCAGAGAAATTCATTGACATTGAATGGTACAGCCTAATAGGGAAGGAATTGCAAAAAATAGATATTAAATACTTGAGTGAGAGAGAGAGGAGGTACATGCAACCACCAATGGCAATTAGAAGACTTCAGAAAAGAAATAACAGATCAAGGGAATACATCACCAAGGAGTCTGAGGCCATGAAGGAAGTCTTAGAAGAAATGTCAGAGATAAAATGCACAGTGAAGGAATTGAAAATAAATAAGGAAAATTTGATAAACAGGTCCAATCATGCAGAGGAACAAGTATCAGAAATTGAAAATGACATCACAGAGGCAATCCTCATGGAAGAGGAAAGAGATACAAGACTGAAAAAAATGAAGAAATCCTACAGAAAACATCAGACACCAGGAGAATAGCAAACACAAAGATCACAGATATCCCAGAAGGAGAGGAAAAGGAAAAAGCTACAGAAAACTCACTCAAAGAAATAACAGTGAGAACTTCCCAAATCTTTCACAAAAATCAACCATGGAAGTTGAAGATGCTGAACACCAAAATTTCTAAATATGGAAAAACGTGTTTCTACACACATTATATAAAAACTAGCAAAATTCAATGGCAAAAGCCTCCTCAAGTCTGCTAAAGAAAAGAGAAACCTACAAAAGTATATGCATGAGGCTAACATCAAACTATTCAGAAGAAACATTACAGGCCAGGAGAGAATAGTATGACATATTCAAAATGCTGAAAGACAAAAACTGCCAGCTGCAGATACTCTACTTTACAAAACTATAATTCACATTTGATGGAGTAATCAAGGTCTTCAATGATAAACAGAAGTTAATGGTTTTCCCCCACCAAACCTGAAATTCAAGAAATCCAGAAAGGAATCCTATAACAGGGAAATACAAAACAAAGATCTACCAAACCCCAAGAGTGGTGATAAATATGAAAGTTGATGCAGGACCACCAGGGGAGAACAAAATTCACCAATGAGGGAACTGAAATCATGCAATCTATATGAACATATAAATGCGATAAGGTAACATTTCATAAAAGACTATTATAGCAATACAAAGATTGATAATCCATATGACTGCAACAAAGCCTAACTATAAAGAGATACATAACTGGGATGCAGATGATACTAGAAGAAATGACACCAAAAACCTTACAGAGGAAAAAGCAAATAAAATACATGGGAAACAAAGCATCAGGTACAGAAAACCAATAAAAACAAAGGCTCAACTGACAATAAAGCCTTATATATCAGTTATCATCCTAAATGTGAACAAACTGAATGCATCAATCAAAAGGTACAGAATTGAGAAGAAATGAAGATAGTGACCTGAGGGGAAAGATTCAGATCCCACCATCCAGAGCAGTGAGAAACTCACCTATTTTCCAGAATCAAAAACCAAGGAATGACAAGTTCTATGGCTTCAGAGACAGAGTGGCCATCCTGACGACAAAAGGCAGGCGAAAAATTTTGGTAAGGTCCACAGTTAAACCACAAATTTGGAACTCAGCATAAGAGCGGCGGCAGTGGAGTAGAATTGAGGAAGGACACCAAAAAGATGAAGACCCAGTGCAGAGAGAGTGAGGAGTACACCCAGTGGGGTTAGGACGAGGAGGCAAGGACATTGCATTGATTCAAGGTGGAAGGAGAGCTAGAGACCCAGGGACTGAGCTGGAGCCTGCATGGTGAAATTACATGGGCATAGCCAACAAAAAGGCAGCTAGGAAAATTCCCTACTCTCTCCCCCTCCAACCACCATTTTTGTGAATGAGCCTCAGGAGGCACCCAAAGGTTATGGAAACCCCAGGATTAAAGGAAGAAAGAACTCTCCCTGAAGGGACCAAACCTCAATGCTACCAACTAGTGCCACCCTGTGGTTAAAATAGAAACTGCAGCCTGATTGCCCATTCTGAGCCAACAGCAATGTAATCACCATACACAATGCCATCACTGCAGGGAAAAGTGAACCCTTAGTAATATAAACAGAATGCTGAATAGAGCAAAGACACAGAAATATGCATGAAATGATGGATACATTAAAAAATCAAAGGGAAAATCTGAATACAGCAGAGTATGCAAATTATCTGAAGATAAATTTAGAATAACAGCGATTAAAATATTCATGGAAACCCAGAAAAAATAGAGGAAATAAAAGAGAACACTAAGAAAGAGAAAAAAAATGAAACAAGATATCAAAGAAGTTAAGAATACAACAGCTGAACTAAAGAATTCAATAGAGGTACTCCATAATAGGATGGATGAAATTTCCAATAGAATCAGTGATCTGGAAGGAGAGAGAGAGGAACTCAATCAAGCAAACCAACAAATAGATAAAAAATGTGAAGAAATTAAGACAGCATGAGAGACCTTTGGGATAACATCACAACGAACACCATTCATATCATAGGGGTTCCAGAAAGAGAAGAGAGAGAAAGGGGGGCGGAAACTGTATTTGAAGAAATAACAGATGAGAATGTCCCCAATCTGAAGAATGAAACAAGCCTCCAGACCCAGGAAACTCAAAATGTTCCTAATAAAACAAACCCAAACAGAAATGCCAAAACCTATTGTCAGCAAAATGTAAAAAACACCAGGTAAAGAAAGAATCTTAAAAGCAGCCAGAAAAAAATGTGTCATATACAGAGGAGCCCCCATAAAATTGTCAGTGAGTTTCTCAACTGAAAATCTACAGGCCAGAGGGAATGACATGATATATTCAGTGCTGAAAGAAAAGGATTTTCAATCTTAGATACTATATATACCCTGTGAGATAATCACTCAGAACTAAAGGAATGCTAAAAAGTTTTTCTGATAAGCAAAAGTTTAAAAATTTCATCACCACAAAACCAGCTTTGCAAAAAATATTGAAGGATGCTTATAAAGTGTAAAGAAACCCCACATAAAAGCAGCACAACAGCAAATATAAAAAGTGGGGAAGAAGAGAAGAGAGCAAAAATGTGGATAGTTAGAATGAGTAGAGGATTATTGTCTTTCAAATAAAAATAGAAAGGAAACAGAACTGAATGCAAACTTCAAGGTAACCTTAAAATACATACCCAGGGAAAAAGCAAAGAAGAAATCAAAAAGGGAAAACAGCTAAAACAAAAGTGCACCCCTCCAACCTAAGAAGAGAAAGAGAAGAACAAAGACATTGTCTGGAGCAACACATAGAAGAGAAATTACAAAATGACACTAAGCAGCTACATATCAATTAACACCTTAAACATTAATAGACTGAATTCACCAGTTGAATGACATAGAGTGAATATGTAAATTAAAAAGCATAATCCAACCTTCTGCTGCAATCAGGATATACACATACCTTTCTTCAAGGGATAAACAAAGGCTCAAAGTCAAGGACTGGAAGACAATCCACAAAGAGCAAGAATGAATACCATGTTGGTTAAAACAGACTTCCATCTAAAAAGCATAGTAAACAACAGAAATGGGCATTTTATAATGATTTAAGTGTCAATCCAGCAAAAAGACATGTTTATTAACATATACACATCAAATGAAGTAACATCAAAATATATTAAGCAAGTGTTTATTATTAGCTCTCAACAGAGATATTGACTACAACACAATAATAATAGGAGATATCAACTCCCTACCTACAGCAATGGACAGATAACCCAAGCAGAAAATTAACAGTGAAACAGCTGCTTTAAATGGCTATCTAGACCATATAGGTCTAATAGACATATCTAAAACACTTTACCCAATGTCTACAAATTTCACTTCTTAACCATTCACGGATCATTCTCAAAGATAGGTCATATACTGGGACACAAAACATCTCTCAAAAATTTGCAAAATTGAAATAATGTCAAGCATTACTATGACTACAATGGTTTAAAACTAGAAATCAACCACAAAAAGAAAACTGGATGAACCCAAATTAACTGGAAACTAAACAATATGCTTTTGAATGAGTCTTTGGTAAAAGAGGGAATCAAAGAGAAACTTAAAAAAATACTTAGAGACAAATAAGAATGAACACATGTGCTACCAGGATCTTGGTATGCAGCAAAATCAATACCAAGGGGAATGTTCATCATAATCCAAGCCCACCTCAAGAAACAAGAAAAATCCCACATAAGCAATGTAACTCTAAATTTAAAGCAACTAGAGAAAGCAGAACAAGTAAATCCAAGAATCAACAGAAGACAAGAAATAATCATAATTCGAACAGAAGCAAATGAAACTGAAAACGAAAAGACAATCCAGAAGATCAATTAAACCAAAAGCTGGTTCTTTGAAAAAGCAAACAAAATGGACAAACCATTGCTTACACTCAGGAAGAAAAAAAGGAGAGAAAACTCTTATAATTAAAATCAGAAAATTACAATGATACTACAGAAATTCAAAACACCATAGGAGATTACTATGAAACGTCTATAACAACAAAGTGGAAAACCCTGAAGACATGGACAGATTTTTAGAAAAATTCTTCTCCCAAGACTGAACCTGGAGGAATTGGAAAACCTGAACAGAAAAATCCTAGATAAGAAACTGAAGAAATAATCAAAAGTATCCTGAAACATAAAATTCCAGGACCAGATGGCTTCTCTAATGAGGTCTAACAGACCTCAGAGAAGACGTGACATCTGTTCTTCTTAACTTCTTCTGAAATATTGAACAGCAAACTCTCCCAGATACATTTAATGAGGCTAACATTGCACTGATACCAAAAGATGATAGAGACGTCACTAAGTAAGAAAATTACAGACCAATGTTTCTAATGAACATAGATGCAAATAGTCTTAACAAAATATTAGCAAACCAAATTCAACAATGCATTAAAAAGATCATCCGACATGACTAATGGGTTTTATCCTAGGAATGCAAGGATGGTTCAACATGCATAAATCTATTAATGTCATACAGCATATCAAGAAGAGCAAAGAGAAAAACCCTATGATCATATCATAGATGCAGAGAAAGATTTTGACAAGATCCAACACCCATTTATTTAAAAAACCCTCCATAAAATGGGAATAGATGATAGATACCTCAACATAATATGGTCATATATGAAAAACCCACAGTCAGCCTCATAGTCAGTGGCAAAAAAATGAAAACATTTCCTCTAAGGTGAAGAACAAAGCAAGGCTGCTTACTTTCACCACTGCTATTTGACATTGTACTGGAAGTCTTAGCCAGAGAAATTAGGTTAGAACAGGAAATAAAAAGAATGTAAATTGGAAAGGAGGAAGTAAAACTATCATTATTTGTAGACAACATGATTATATATATCAAAAACACTAAAAACTGTCAAAAAACTTCTTGAACTCATCACCGAATACAGTAAAGTTCCAGGCTACAAAATCAATGCACAAAACCCATTGCATCTTTATAAACAAACAACACACTAGAAAAAAATTAAATCTCAAAAATCACACTGTTTAAAAGAATAAAATATCTAGGCATGTAATCAACAACAGTGTACAGATTCAACGCAATCTCCATTAAAATTCCTCACACTTATTTCCAGGAAATAGAAAAAAAGATCTTATAATTTGTAAGGAACAATGAAAGACCCTGAACAGCCAAAGCAATTATTAGAAAAAAGAATGAATCTGGAGGGATTACACTTCCACGCATTGAGCAATTTTACATGATAATAGCAATCACAACCCTGTCGGATGTGGAGAAAAAGGAATACTTTTGTACTGTTATTGGGAGTGAAAATTAGTTCAATCCTTATGGAAAGCAGTTTGGAGATTCCTCAAAATGGCGAAGAGGAAAATCCCAAATGATCCTGCCATTCCACTTCTAATTTTTTACCAAAAAGATACAAAAACACTCATCCACAAAGATTTATGCAACCCCCATGTTTATTGAAGCCCTGTTCACAGTAGCTAAGAACTGGGAATTACCTAAGTGCCCAACATCAGATGAATGGATCAAGAAGATGTGGTACATATACACAATGGAATAGTACACAGCCCTTAGAAGAGATGAAATTCTGCAATTTGAATCAACATGGATGGATCTAGAGGGGATTATGCTAAGCAAAATAAGTCAAAAATAGATAGATAGCAGATAATTTCACTCTCAAGTTGAACGTGAATAGACAAAACAAAGAAACAGATGAAACAAAACCAACCATTGGACACATGCAACAGAACTGAGGTTACCAATAGGGAATTGGTGGAAGGGGAAATTTTGGCAGAGCATACTAGACAACGGTGATGAATACTTGGAGATTTAGTGGAGGACATGGGGTGTTGGCATATATTTAAGGAATGTGGAACCTATACAAGGAAGTTGTTTTAACACGTAGAATACTACTTTGATAAAAATGAACACTGAAACTTTCTCTTTATAAGCAATAAAGTTTTCCTTTTCTTACCACAAACACAGTAATGATGAAACAAGAACTAGAAAAAATTCATTTTTGCTGGTTTACTCTGTAAACCACAAAGCCCTGAGGTTCAACACATAACAGGAAATATCCTGCTTTCTTTCTAGATAATCAATGCCTCTGGCATGGAAACCTTGGCACCTGGAATGCTAGGTACCCACCCAATGAGGAGAGCCTTGGGTGGAGGGGTTTCTGTTAATCTGCTGACATCTAGGAATAGGTTAAATGTCAAACAGCTGCTATGTAAACAATTGTTGTAAACAACTTCCTTGTGTGATAACTGCTTGTTCACTTGTGTAAATTGGTTAAGCATGTACCCTGGCATACCTGGAAAAACCCAGCTATAAATACCCTGCACTATTTGGGTACCTGCTGCTTGATTTGGGTGTGGTGCTCTCCCCCTTGCAGCCATCGGCTAATAAACTCCTCTTAAATTCTCTTTAACTCTGGAGTGTCTCTCTGATCTTGTTGGTTACTTTATAACAATGAAAGGAAATCAGGAACTGCAATACTAATTTCAGAGAGGATAAATTTCCACCTCAATATCTCTAGGCAAAGAAGGGCACTATGTTATGGTCCAGGCTGTAATTCATCAAGAAGTGACTATAATAAACATATATACTCCCCATGCTGGATCAAATACACACACACACACACACACATACACATATAAACAAATGCTGATGGAGCTACAGGCAGACATAGACAATAATACAATAATATTAGGGGTCTTTGGTATTCCACTTACAGCAATAGATATCTCATCCATACAGAAAATCAACAAAGAAATGAGGACTATTAAAGGAAACCAACTATCTCCATGCAGAAGTTCTCTCAAGATCAGATAACAAAGGATTGGCTTTGCTAGATATCCTGAGGCAGAAGAGGTAGTAGCTTATGTTTATGGTCTTCCCTTGTTTTGCATAATTGTATTAACTCATTGTAACCCAATCCTATAAAATAAATCAAGAAGCCTAGGTTGAGGTCACTTCCCTTCAACCAGAGAGTAGTGTCACACCTGGCCCCCTCTTTTCTAGATGTGTTTGTCTGTTTGTTTTTCTTTAGGCTCCTATAACCCCCTCTCAGGACTCCTTCGAACAGCTGTGCAGGCCATAGACTATAAATGAAACTATGCAGCACATGAATATAAAATAAATATACAGGGCTTTCTATCCTAACAAAAATAATATTTATACTTCTCAAATATACATGGAGCTTTCTCAAGGACATACCACTTTTGGGACGTAAAGAATGTATCAAATTTAGCAAGATTGAAAATAGAAAAATATCTTCTGTGACCACAAAAGGATGAAACTAGAAGTGAACCAGAAAAACAAGACTGCAAGAACCATACAGATGTTGAGATTGAACAACATGCTTCCAAACACTCAAGGATCGCCAATGAAATTGACTTGAAAATAAACAAAAATAAAGACATGCGGTATCAGAATATGTGGGATGCAGCAAAACCAGGTTGGAAAGGAAAGTTTATAGCCATACAAACACACATCAAAAACTAATAGAGTTCAAATTTTATATCCTACTAAATACCTGAGGGAATTAGAAAGGATAAAACAATCAAAACCAAAAATCAGCAGGATGAAAATGATTATCAATTAGAACACATATGAATGAAATTGAAAACAGCAGAACCATTCTAAATATAATGAAACCAACAGTTGGTTCTTCAAAAAAATCAGCAATTGATAGACCCCTAGCTAGACTCACAAAGAACAAAGAAAACTTTAATAACTAGTATCAGAAATGAAACAGGTGAGCAAACAGATAAAAAAGCCTAATGAGACTATTACTAGCAATTACATGCCAATAAATTCATCAGTCATGAAGAAATGAACATATTTCTAGAAATATATAACCTCTCAAAATTGAACCAGGGATACACAGATATCTTGAACAGATTAATAATAACTATAGAAATTTAAGTACTAATCCAGAGTCTCCTAAAAACAAGAACCCAGTGAGTGCTACCAAATATTCAAATAAGAGATAATACCATCCTCTTTAAACTTCTACAAATATGAAGACAGAAAACTCCCAGACTCATGTTATGAGGCCAATATTACCCTGATATGCAAATCAAACAAAGATAGCAAAAAAGAAAACTATAGGCCAATATCACTGATGAACACAGAAGCAAAAATCCTTGCTAAATTCTCAGTAAACCAAATTCAACAGCACATTAGAAAAAAATAATACACCACGATCAAGTGGATTCATTCCAGGAATGCAAGAATGGTTCAACATATGCAACTTAATCAATGTAATACAACATATCCACAAAGATAACAGGAAAATGTTTTGAGCATATCACAAGTTGCAGAAAAAACACATTTGATAAAATATGATAGTAAATTGTCATCAAAACCTTTGCCAAAACAAGAATAGAAGGAAAGTACCTCAATATGATAAAGCATTGTACAACAAAATTATAACCAATATAATACTTAATGGTAAAAAACTGAAAGCTTTTCCCTTAAGATATGAAGACGACAAGGTTGCCCTCTCGCACTACTGCTATTTAACATAGTCCTGGAAATCTTGATCAAAGCACTATGGCAAGAAAACATATTAAAAATACAAATTTGAAAAGAAGAAAATAAAGCCATCATTATTTGCAGAAGACATGCTATTATACCTGGAAAATACTGAAGACTCCACCAAAAACACTGCCAGAAAAAATGAGTATAGAAAATTTGCAGAATAAAAAAATCAAAACTCAAAAATTAGTAACATTCTTATATACAATGAAATAGAGGAAAAACGTATTTAAAAAGAAACTCCTTTTGCACCAAAAAGATCAAATACCTGTGAATAAACTTAACAAAGTAGGTGAACAACATCTGTGATGAAAACTATAGGACTTTAAAAACAGATACAGAAGAAAAAAAGAGATGGACTAATATTCCATAGTTATGAATTGGAAGAGTTAATTTAATTAGCATGGCAATTCTACCCAAAACAATATACAGTTTTAATGCAATTCCATTCAAAATTCCAGAGACTTTTTTAAAGGAAATTGAGCAAACATTACTGTAGTTTATTTGGAATCTCAAAAGACCTTGAATGGCCCAAGCTATCCCGAGAATAGAAAAAACTCTGGAGGAATCACACTTCCCAACTTCAAACTATACTACAAAGTGATAATCATTAAAATGGAATGGTACTGGAAAAAAAGACACATAAATCAGTTGAATAAAATTAACACCACAGAGATTAAACCACACAGTTAATCCGCAACAAATAAATCAATAGCATACAATGGAAAAAGGTACATCTAATCTAAGATGCTTTTATTTGAAAACTGTACAGAAAATTGAAAAACAAATAAATCTAGAGTATTAATTCACACCATACACAAAAGTTAACTCAAAATGGATCAATACCATGGACATAGGACCTTAACCTATAAAATACTTGGAAGAAAATATAGGAAAACACGCCACAAATTCAACGTTAAACAGATCTTTAGGAGCAGAGCAGCTATAGCAAAAGTAACCAACGTAAAACTAAATAATTGGGACCACATTAAACTAAAATGCTCTGCACAGTAAAGGAAATCACCAATAAAACAAAAAGACAAAACATACACTAGATAAGAACTTAATTTCCAAAATATACAAAGAGTTTATACATCTTAACAAAAGTAGTATACGACTCTTTCAAAAAATGGGCAGAAGAACTGAACAGATAGCTATTCAAAGAAGATCACATATGGCTTACAGACACCTGAAAAAAGTTCTACATCACTTATTATTAGAAAAATGCAAATAAAAATCACAATGAGATACTACCTCAGACCAATGAGAATAACCTATATCCAAAATCTAGAAATAACAAATGTTGGAGGGGTATAGAGTTAAAGGAACTCACTTTCGTTGTTGATCAGAATGTAAATCAGTGCAACTTTTTGCAAAATAGCATGGAGAGTCCTCTAAAAAATAAAGATGGAACTATCATTTTACTCAACAATTCCACTCCTAGGCACAGACCAAGAGAGTACAAAATATATAATCAGGAAAACAAGCTGCAGCATATGTTTATAGCACCATAGTTCACAATAGTCATCACATAGACAGAGCCTAAATACCCTTCAACAGATGATTGGATTTCTATGCAACTGCTAAAAATAATAAAATTTTGTCCGTGCAGCAATGTGGATAAAACTGGAGTGGATCCTGTTAAGCAAAAAGAAATATAGGATGGTTTCACTCATATGTGGACTATTGTGATATGAAACAAGTAAACATTTAAACCCTCACAAAAACTCACAGGGAATAAGGAGGTGGGAGGGGGAAGGGAAGGAGAGTGAAAATAAAGTGTTGGTAAAAGACACTAGAACTCTTGTGGTGGGTGTAGTGTAGAATACCAATAGTAAGAAATGAGTTTAGTATCTTAAAATGAGTATGCATTTGTATGCAATAGACATAATAAAATTATATTATATTGAAAACAAATACTACAGTTTCAGTAATCAAAATTGCAAGGCATTGACAGAAAAAATAGGCACACAGATCAATGGAACAGAATTGAGGGCTCAGAAATAAACTCACACTCATTATTGACAACTAATTTTTGACAAAGGAGTCAAGAGCAAAGAGTGGAGAAATTCTCTTCAACAAATGGTGCTGAGAGTACTGGCATGTCATATACAAAAGAATAAAAATAGAACATTATTTTACCCATATGAAAAAATTAATTCAAAATGAATTAAATACTTTAATGTAAGATTTCTAACCATAAATAAATAGAAAAACCATAGGCAATAAGCTCTTCACAGTCAGCCTTAGTGATATCTTCATGGATTCCTCTACAACAGCAATGAGAACAAAAGAAAATATAAACATATGAACCTGCATCAAATTAAAAAAAACTTCTGCACTGTGAAAGAAGCCATTGCTAACATGAAAAGGCAAGTGTACCTGGTGGAGGCAGTGAAGTCTAATGCCTCAGGTGAATACAGTCCATATACATCCCAAGGACCTAGGTTCACATCTCAGGCTAGGAGGAACAACCAAGATGAATGACTAGATAAAAACAAATGAAAGTGTTTCCTCTTCAGTTAAAATGACAAGGCAGTCTACTGAATGGAGAATATATTTTCACACCGTCTATCAGGCAAGGGGTTATCATACAAAATATATAAACAACTCAAAAACAAAAAGACAATTACACCAAAGAAGAAATAGATAGCAATAGACAAATGAAAAAAAAGTTCTCCATCACTTTTCATTAAGGAAATGCAAATAAAAACCACAATGAGTTTTTAATGCCTATTATAATGGCTATTATTAAAGAATCAAGAAACAAGCATTGGCAAAGATGTGGGAGAATAAAGGAACTTTGATACACTGTTGGTAGGAATGTAAATTGATGCAGACATTACAGAAAGTAATACAGAGAATCCTCAAAAAATTAAAATTAAAAAATCATTTGACCCAGCACTCCACTTCTGAGAATTTATCACTAGAATATGAAGATAGTAATTGCACTGATATATGCATGCCTATATATATGTTCATTGCAGTGATATTCACAATAGCCATAATATAATGCTTCTTTATTTACCACTTGCTCTGTGGACTTTTGCTATAAACACACTTACATGCATTTTATAATATAGATAGAAGTTTCAATAAATGCTTTGTTTCCACATGGTTTAAAAATATTTCTTGAATGGCAAGTCTGATGATAAAAAAAAATCCATGAATTTTTGTTTGTCATTGAAGACCTTTGTTTCACCATCATATTTGAATGACAATTTTGTAGGCTAGAGTATTCTTAACTGGCAGTTTTGTCTTTTAGTATTTTGAAAACATCATTCTACTCTCCTGTCTTATAGGATATTGAGAAATCTGATGACAGTGTGATGGGTGTACCTTTGTAGGTTATGTTTTTCTTTTCTGTAGCAGCCATGAGCAGTTTTCCTTTGTTATTGACTTTTGCTGGTTTTACTATGATGTGTCTAGGTGTAAGTATATTTATATTTAGAAGTTTTGATGTTCTCTATGGTTCTTGAATCTCCATGGTTGCTTTTTATAACAGATGTGAGAAATTCTCTGTTATTACTTCTTTAAATAGTTTTTCTGCTCCTTTCTCCCCTCTCCTTCTGGGATACCTGTTATCCTTATGGCTGTTTTTCTCATAGTGTCTGATATTTCTCATAGCTTTCTCAATTTTGTTTCCCGCTCCTCTTC